>JAPKID020002958.1:0-12794 GCA_026931265.2 Tropidonophis doriae
TGCTTGGTTTCCCCCCACCCCCCACCATATTGGGACATAGCCACTTGTAAAATAAAGAGAAAAAATGCTGCTTTAAAATAGGACTAAAGATTGTGACATGTTGATAAAGACATCACATAATAAGGCAAAGTGAAAAGTCAAATATCTCGAGGAGACATTATGCAAACTCTAACCAGTTCCAAAATAATTTTGTCCCTGTTTGAAATGAAATGAAAATAGACTTGCTAAGGGAGAATAAATTTGTGATTATCTTTTTTGAGAAGAAGTTCTGTAATTATGATGAAAGTTTTACCTAGGATGTTGTTTTTATTCTAGGCACTACCAAGCGTGATGGTTGATATTTCATTGAAACAATGGCAAAGGGCTATTTCTAAGTTTTCATGGCAAGGAACCAAAAAATAATAATGGAATATAAATTGTTGCAAGATGCTAAAGAAAGGGGAGGTTTCAGTAATCACATTTAAAACCATTTTTTGATCCTTGCTGTTTGATCTGGTTGAAAGACTGAACGGCCTTTAAAAATGCAGCTCTGGAAACTTTATTTAGAAAAGAAATAATGGTGAGACCAAGTTAATACACTTATAGTCAGATAATATTTTTAACCAGCTTAACGTAAACTCAGTCAAAAGAATTGGAATAAGAATAACTATTACAGACTCACATACTTGCAATGTAAGAAAAGATTTCATAAAGGCCAAGAAGTTTAGTGGATTTGAGTCTGTAAAAAAAATAATTTGAAACTGCTAACCATGAACATGATATTGCCAAGGTCTATAAAATGCTGCTGTAACTGAATATGGAAAACAATTATGATAAACAATATATGATTCATTAGGCAAGGAACTTTGGATATAACAATGTTCAAGCAATGGGAAAATAGGTGGATGAATGGTTTAAAATTTGCATTGAATTATAATCTGAAAGAAAACATTCATAAAATGATACATCTTTGGTATCTAACAATTGATAAAATATCAAGGATGAATAAAAGTGTTTCAGATTTATGTGGGAAATATAATTCTAAAGAAGCTCCTTTTGACCATTTTTGGTGGACTTGTGATAAAAGAGAAATGCTGGGACTACCAGATCCATGGAGTGCCTATTTAAACCATGAAAGCCCTGCTGTCAGATCTGCCATTAAATTACTTCAACCCTGCTTCTCTTTGCCTTGATGTCATCCTGCTATAAAGTCTGGGGAGGGGGAATGGGAGAATAGGGAATGGGGGGTTACAGGAACCAGAGGTGCCATCCAGAGACAATGGTTGAAAGATCCAAGGACATAAGCCTGGGAATGGAATGTGGATCGCCCATCCAAAGAGTTGCCCAAATGTGGAACTGTTACCAAAACACCTAATTGGAAACTTATTGGGCATCACCAGGATGACTGTGGGAGGGAGGGAGGACTTGGGAGGAGGGAAAAATCAATGGACTAAGAGAGAAATCCTCAGATCAGACTTTGTTAGCTGTAACCACTTGGCTTCAGTAAATGTGTATGTTTCACTGTAAAGGGAATTGAGGGTCTTTCTTTCTTGAACACCCAAGCTGATACAGGTCTGACATTAAGCCATATCTGCAATAGCACTCCACTTTTGGTCGCAATTGAAGACTGTAAAAGTATGCATGTTCTGCTTTTCTCATGTGTGCCCTATCAGAGATGGTATTCAGCAGGTCCTGACCAGTTCTGGAGAACTAGCAGCAGACTTTTTGTGTAGTTTGGAGAACTGGTAAACACCACCTGTGACTGGCCCTGCCCCCATCTGTTCTCTGCCTTCTAAGTCCCAGCTAATCAGGAGGAAATGGGGATTTTGCAGTATCCTTCCCCTGTCATGCCCAACAAGCCATGCCCATAGAACCAGTAGTAAAAATTTGTGAATGCCACCACTGGGCTCTATACTGTAAAATAGCTTCCATTGAGATCTCTCATGTTCCCCAATCTATTTGCAGAAGAATTTTTCTGAAATGCATTTGGGCTCAATTTTATTGGTACTAAAGTTGTTTTTCTAGTTAACTGTGGACTGTTTTGAATTGCAAATGAACAAAGGAAGTTTAGCAAAAAAAATAATGTCCACCGTCCCCATTCAGTCTAGCTCTCCATATTTTTCCTTTCTTTAGACCATTATTATTTCCAACAAATCCAAAGAATTGCCTTTCCTTCTTTCAGTTTCTTTGGGGGTGGGAGGGGAGTCATCAACTCCCTCTAAACAAGTGCCCTTAATGACATTTGCTTTTTCTCCAAAATTCATTCCTCACCAAATAATATCGACAATGTTTCTACGAATGTTTGCCCATCTCCTAATTCTTAGAGCCATGTTTCAATTTTTATGCTTCTGTCATGATACACAAATTCATCCACCTACCCTTAGCATCAATTTTTCTAGGCAGACATTGGGAATAGATGTTCTGCAGTTCTCTCTGACAAGGGTTTCTTATAAATTGGTCATTCAGTTTGAAGGTCATTGGTGCTCTCTGAGCTTGATTGTTTTCTTCCAGACATTTCATTACCTAAACTAGATAACATCATCAGTGCTAGCTCATCAACCCTAGAACTGATGATGTTACCTAGTTTGGATTACAAAATGTCTGCATGAAATCAATCGAGGTCAGAGCGCACTAAGGACCACACATATCAACCCTGAACTACAAATATTCTCCTTCATTGGGCACTCCATTACTCTGTCAAATATGATTATCTTGGTGTTTGATATATTGGTTTTCAAATACATAAAAGAAGTCTGTATAGGTAAAATCTATGGAATATTGGGGAAAATGATTTGAGTCCTGAGATAACATACCATCATCTTCATATAAAAGTACACAGACAATTAGTTTCTCAAATAGCAAATGTCTAAGCATTTTCTGTATTTTTATTTGTAAATTGTTAAACAACAAAAGTACAACATATAATCTTGTCTTCCTCCCTATTTAATAATGAACAAATCATGATTTATTATGTTTATTCTCACACATTCTTCCTTAGTTTCCTCTATCCATTCCTCTGTCCATCCTAACTTCTTTATAATTTACAGAATGGAGAAAAATATGAACATGATGAAAAAATATTGATTGATATCTATTTCACATGATCACAAGTTTGTTACTCTAGTATGTTAATACAGAATAAAACTCTAAAACTCTAGAATCATCTAATAATCAATGAAATGAAATAGTAAGGAACTCAGCAAAATATCAGGGATCTATACAAACAATCATGTTTAAAAACACTCAGAATAAAGACAACATGAGAATATTTTTTAATATTCTCATGTTTTGATATTGCCCAACGTCCTGAGCTTTTAAATTTTAAATTAGGGTATTTTAGAGTTTATAATTAAAGGTTTTAGCGCAGGGGTAATTTGTTTAATTTATTTTAAATGTTCCGTATTTTGTATTGTGTTTTTAGTATTCCCTGTGTGCCGCCCCAAGTCCTTTGTGGAGATGGGAGCGGGATATAAGTTTAAATAAAGTAAAAGTAAAGTAAAGTTAAAAAACTCATAAGATTAAAATAAATAAAGTGAAAATGAGCCAGCTGGAAATTAGTATCCACATCTTTTATATAAAAGTTTTTTAAAGCTGATTGTGGGATATCTTTAGAGAAAATTGGTATTTAAGTAAAAGGAAAGGCAGGATAATTGTTGCTGATTAACAGATACATTCTCATCAAAAATAACATTGAGTATAAAAATTTCCCAAAGTCAAAATGAACTTCACACTCCCCATATAAATCAGACATTTTTGTGCCTCATTATACTCTCTCAACAATTCAGATCGGGCCTGAGTAGAATAATGAAGCATTTGGGGAAAAAGATACAAGCCAAGAGACCAGCCCCAGAGGCCAAGATGGAGAAGATCTCCATGGCCACCATGGATTTCCCTTTACTGCTCAGATAGGTTGGGAGAAAGGAGATCCAAACACTGCAAAAGACCAGCATGCTGAAAGTAATGAACTTGGCTTCGTTAAAGCTGTCAGGTAATTTCCTAGTCAAAAAGGCCACCGTGAAACTCACAACAGCTAGAAAACCCAGGTAGGCAAGGACAGCATAAAACATCCAAGGTGAGCCTTCATTACATTCCAAGATGGCCTCTCCTATCAAGGAGTGGAAGTCCATGTTGGGAAATGGAGGAGAGCTTACAAGCCAGGTGGCACAAAGAATTGCTTGGATCAGAGGACAAGCTAAGACAATGGAGTTGGTCAGTGGTTTTCCTAAGAGTTTCCTTGCTCTATTTCCTGGCTTGGTGGCCATGAAGGCCAGAACCACCATGACAGTTTTTGCCAACACAGAGGAAACTGCAAGAGAAAAGAGAATGGCAAAGGCAGATTGTTGAAAGAGACAAGTGAGCTTCCTGGGTTGACCAATGAAGAGGAAGGAGCAGAGGAAGCAGAGTAGGAGGGAGACCAGGAGGATGTAGGTGAGATCTCGGTTGTTGGCCTTGACAATTGGTGTGTCATGATGTTTAAGGAAAATCACCAGGACTGCAGATGTGATCAGAGAGAGAGAGAAAGTGTGAGAGAAGACAAAGTGTATCCCAAGGTGTCTTGATAGGAAAGGAAGTGGATCTTCTTCGCAATGCAGTGGTCCTTGTCTATATTTGGATATTTGTCTTCTGGACAATCATCACAGTGGTCTGCATCTGAAATCAAGAATCAAACAGTTCAGGAGCATGTAACGTGATGTTATTTATTTATTTATTAGTTTGTCAAGCATGTACAAGATAGCAGGTATACATGTGAACATGGACATGAAGGAAGAAAATGAATACAAATAACTGGAGACAGTAGGACAGGGACGGTAGGCACACTGGTGCCCTTATGTTATGCACACCCCATGTATGGACCTCTTAGGAATGGGGTGTAGACAGTTTAAGGTTGAAGCTATGAGGGTTTGAGGCTATAAAAATGGAGTCAGGTAGAGCATTCCAGACATTGACCACTCTGTTGCTGAAGTCATATTTTCTGCAATTGAATCTGGAACAATTTACCTTGAGTTCGTATCGATTGTTTCCCTGTGTGTTGTTGCAGTTGAAGCTGAAGAAGTCGTTGACAGATAAGGCATTGTAGCAGACAATTTTGTGTATTATGCTTAGATCAGACTGCAGGTGGTGCATTTCCAGATTGTCCAAGCTCAAAATTATCCTCATTCAGGGGAGAGAAGATTGTCTCCTTCCTACCACAAATGTAGTGGTAGGAAGTGGCCAACCACCAATGTAGTGATGGAACAACCCAGTGTGCTGTTAGGTTGCATCCAAAAGAGGAAATATCCTTCATTCATGACTGTTAGGAGTAGACTCCTAGAGTTGGGTAGGCAATATATAATATCATGATGACAAATGGTCACTGTTGCTTTAAGGATGTTGGAATGTTGGAATGCAATTAGAGACTGTAATTATCTCCACAATAAGATAAAGTCAGCAGAATTCATGCTCGCTTTGCTAATTGCTCTCTCTGCTGGATTGTTTTCTCTTTGCTGATATCTCTACTGTTTGCTATTTGCTCGTGTGCTGTGACTGACTGTGTTTGAAAAAGGAAGAAGGAAGAATTGTGGTTTGCTGGCTGTAAGCAATTGTTAGTTTGTTAAGGACTTAGTTTGACTAACTATCAACTTGTGGCAATAGCATAGAACACTATAAGCATAACCATGGTAGATTAAGGTATAAGTTTCGTTTCTCTGTGTAGTTCCTATTTCCCGGGATTTACGTATCTGGTCCCTCCTGTAGAAGAATGTTAACTTTCGAGTATCACTTTCCTTGATATTACGTAGTTCACCTTTCCCCGCCTACCTCCTAACGAAGAGTTAAGTTTCACTTATATCCCTATGTATTGTATGGCATTTCCTTGGTTTCACGTGTGAACCCCCCTTCGGGGGGGAAGAGAGATCTACACAATAAAAGGAGGTGAGAACAAAGAACCAGGAGAGAGAGCTTCTCAGCAGAGCTAAGCGCATTCCCTGGGGCTTCGTTTTCCCCCCACCAAAAGAACTTATGCCTGGTGCCTTTTATTCCTTCATCCTTGCGAGGATCCCAGCAGATCTCAACAGCGTGTGTATATGAGCCACGAACTGCTCGCTATAACATCTGGGAGCTCGTCCGTTGGATTTTCGCGCTGTTCCTTTCAGGGTACGCTTCTTTTCTAGGAAGGTACTTCCTTCACTCCCGTTGCTACGCATCTGGCAAAGACTTAGCAATCGTAAGTAATGGGCACCCCACCTTTCAAAGTTTCGTCAGAGCACAGGGACGAACTTTATACCTTAGTGAAGATGACTAATCTGATTCAAAAAGCGAATGGCACCATGATTTATGCCCCTAGAGCCCTGCCCGGGATTCTAACATCGTGGCGTGCTGTAATAACTGCTTTGAACACGCTGTATTCCCCAAAAGAGGATTTCCCATCTGCTCCTCTCTCTTCTCCTCCTCCCTTCCTTCCTCCAGCCCTACCCCCCCACCTTATTCCCAACCGCCCAAGCTTCCCTCTTCCCATTGGAAAATGCTTTGTAACATGATTTTAACACCTGAGCAATTTTTGGTTTTTGACCAGGAATGGCACAACTTGGCTGAATGGAAAACCTAGGTAATTATGTAATGTTTGTTAAATTTTTAGCTGTGCATCTAAGATGTGTGTGTATGTGTGTCTCATTTCCAGACCTGTAAGAAAGTTGAAATCTTTTAATACTGCAAAATGAAGCTCATTGCCTCATGAACAGCTCCTTGAAATGATTGTAATGATTGATTTACATGCAAAAGAGTGAAATGGCATTTCTCCTATGTAAAAATTGGTTTAAACAAACAGTTTGATTGTAGTGTAAATGTGACTATGTTGATGGTAAAGTTGATGTGAATGTATTTTGGTTTTTTTTTTTCCTATAAAGAAAGATTGAGTTGCAAGATTTTTGCTCCAATATTACTCATATAAATATAGTATCCCTAATTTTTCCTGTAATATTTGTATGAATATTATAGAATGCAATAATGTTGTCACGTAACATGCAATGCTACTTTCTTGTCATGACTTGACAATGCCTTTCCTGTGTTTTGCAGTAATTGATCATTTATTCTTTGCTTAAAACTGTCAAGCTAAAGCATTTTTTTTTACCCAGAAGCCAACTTTACAAAAGTTCTTTATTCATTTTATGTTGATATTTTTTTGATATTTAGATTGCACCGTTTTCTCTGATTGGTGGCATCCTTAAAATTATAAGTGATAGTATAACTTGTTCCCTGATAGTCAAATGGCACTGGTCTGTGTCCAATCCATACAGGAATACTAAGATCTTGTTCCATCTTGTTCTTGATGTTTTCATTTTATATGCCACCCTAAGAGTTTTATGCCATTAATAGTCATATAGTCGATGTTCATTTGGAGTGTTTACAAAACCTTTCTTTCTGCATGATTACTTGTATGGATAAATGTATCTTTTAAAAAATTAATGTTCCTATATTGCATAGATTATATGCTTATTTGGCCCATTATTATCCTGAGTGATACACCTATATAGGAATTGGCAGAGCTACAATTAGCCTAGCCTAGAATTTTAGACCTCATATACGCCAAAACTCGAACCAAACTAGTAAATGGTTAATAGGTAATGGGAATTTTAGTACAAGTTAATTTAATTAATTTTAATTCTTTTATTGTATATGTTTTTATTTATTATGGTAGACTCATCTGTACACCACCCTGAGTCCATTTTGATGGAGATAGGTGCAATTTACAAATCAAAATAAATAAATAAATAAATTACAAATATGGAAAGCATGTCATTGTATGCTTTCTCAAAAGATATCAACGGGGGTGCATGGCTTATTATTATTTCTTTAATACATGTTCTTGGTTTTTATATCCCTTTATTTTTTCTTTTAGTTTGTATTACATTTTATCTATATAGTTGTAATATTCAATGATTATTTAGAAAAAAGGTGAACCATTGTTTTATAAATCCTAAGGAGGGCCTAGAGGTATTGAAAGATAATAACAGAATATGATGCCATTTTGCTTTTCAGTGTGCTAGCACCCCATCTTTCCTCTAGGTACATTGATACTCAGATATTATATTGTTTGTATGTTGTTGAGAGCCAGTCGGAGTTGCTTAAGATAGGTGGAGAGCCATAGAAATATATTAAATAAATAATATTGCTACTCCTTCTGCAGCAGATCAAGATGAAGTCTTTTGCCTCTGTCTGTCCCATTTAGCAAGGGAAATTAAATCCAAAATATTTTTTCAGAGAAAACCTTTGTTACCAATTTCTTTCTTCCAGCATCTTTGATTTTTTCCCCTGTGGGTCAAAGAAAGTGAATATCCTCTAGGTCAATATTGGCAGCTTTAAAATGTATCGATTCTATTTTACTTTGTATATTTTTTATATACTGTGCATCTCACTAACTAAAGAAACTCTGGACCTGCTGGCTGGGAAATTCTGGAAGTTAAGTAGTTTACACATTTTAATATTGCCATGGTTCAGAAATACTGCTCTAGATAATAAAGGCACATTTAAAATATATTAATTGAGAGAGAAAAAGAACCAGAGCCAGTCATAATATGTATTTGCATGAAATTCCAACAAAACTATAAAATATCTCAAGACCCATGAAAACAAGCATAAAAATGTAAACATATTTTGAAGTCTTCCTTCCTTGCATTTAAAGAGCAAGAGATTTCCATCCTTCATAGTAATATCCTAATAGAGTCTATGTTATAGATTATATATGATGATTTGTATTGGCTTGTTGCATGTTCTATTATAATGATTTGAAAGGGATGCCTCCCTCCCTCCCCCCTCTTTCTTTCTTTCTTTTTGCATATATACATTTTATACTTAAAGAATCTAGCTTGTTTAACTATTAGAGAGGGAAGCCACATTTTTATAGATAAAGAAGTTATTTTCTGCCAATAATAAACATTACTATTGAAAGTAAGAATCTGTATAAAATGAAGAACATGGTCTTCCATAATATACTATAATTGTACATTTTTTAAATTGTAATTAATATATGTAAATAACCTTTTTGGAAGTGTCTTAGGTTCCTTGAATAACCTTGTTCAAAATTTTCAGGGATATAAAACTTGTTTGATGCAATTTGTTTTCCACTTTCTGCGTTTTTTCATTACCTTGTGGGAGACATTCAGGAAAGCAGTCAGTGGGAAGTTCGAGTGAACATGGGAAGCTTAGCAAACTTTGATATACATTATGTTTCAAGCATCTGTCCCAAAGCCCAGAAATTTGGCATTAAATAATGATACAGTTAATGAAAATAGATGTTTCTTACTAATCGGGTATTAAGATTTGTAGACAGCCCTTTTTTATGCCCTGCCATTAATTGACCTATATTAATAGCCTACCTGAGAAAAATGATATTTTTAGAGCATATTTATTCTTTGGAACTCTTTCTGCCTAGGGGCCCATCTCAGTTACTTAATCTTGATTTTTGTTCATAGGCAAAAAAATTGCATCATTTCATTTCATCTACCAAACCTCCCAGTCTTGTCTTATATTAGATATAAGAAATTGCCAATACAGGCAGGAGGAAACACAATTTCCAGATTTTAAATATACAAATACAATTTGTCTTCACTGATAATAGTTTTAGATAAAACTTTTCTGATGAAAAATAAGCAAAATATTTTATAATAAACTATAGTGAGACCTACTAGGTTATTTCTAGAAAACAAATAAAAATTGGCTTTCTATTTATACTTCAGACCCCATGATGTGTTAAGTTCATTTTCTCACTGCCAGCACACATAATATGCCAATGAAACTAAAGTGAACAACAAATAGAAGGAAATCATATTGAGGTTACTAACATTATTCTATACAAACTCTTCAGTGCAAGTTAATCCAATAGCAAAAAATTAGAGGCTGAGAACTCCCAGCTTCTCCTGTTACTAGAATTTTGGATGTTACTTCTTAACCCCCCCTTACTTCTTAACCCCCCTCATGAAATGAAATGAAATGAAGATATACATTTAGGCACACATGTCACTATAGCATATATGCTTTCATAAAAAACACATATAATTGTGACACAGTGGTTAGAATGCAGTACTACAGGCTATTTCTGCTCACTGCCAGCTGTCAGTAGTTTGGCATTTTGAGTGTCACTGGTTGAAGGTTGATTCGGCCTTCCATCCTTCTGAGGACAGTAAAATGAGGACAGATTGTTGCGGGCCATTCGCTGACTCTATAAATCACTTAGAGAGGGCTGTAAAGTACTATGAAGTGGTACATAAGTCTAAGTGGTAGTGCTATAACACTGACAGTGACATAATCATGTAGAAGGTTGTATCTGCCCATGTTACAATAGAGGCATTTATAGCAGTCAAGCATGTCATTAGGATAATCAAATCTATATTGTGATGTCATAATGCAAGCTTGTTATATCCTAGTCTGGGTACAACATGTTGATGTCTTATTGTTTGCCTCCCTCCCCATTAGTGTTCATTCTTAAGTCAGCAGAAACGTTTGATGATATAAATCACACTTTCTCCATAGCCAAGCTTTACTGTAACAGCAATGGAGCCAAGAAGTTATATTGCCCTTACTGTTGTCCTTACTATTTTTAATATAAGTTCTGGTTGTGCAGATTGGTGGATTCTATGGCATCATTTCTCCTACAACCCAGCATCACTTATCAGCAGAATCAAACATCTATTGCTCTCCAGAATTTGTAATGGAATAGGGCTGGAAGGATTCTGAATATTATGGGGGTTGGGTTTGCCACAGAATTATCAGTAAGTTGAGATAAATATATATATACTACTATATCTATCCCTACAACCAAGTAACAAAGTCTTTCTTGGACTCTTTAATTTTAAGGGCATTTAACTTTGAGGTTAAATTTATGGTAAGCTACTTAGGAAATCACAGAAAAACTTGCACCGAGTTTCCTATCTCAAACTGTTGGAAAAATGGCTTGAAAACTACGATAGTCTTATATTGTCTCCCTGCACTATAAAGAAATGTCTACATTCAATATTTTTTTTAAAAAAAACTAGTATTATTTTGTAATTGTTTTGTTATTGATTATGAAAATAATTCAAAAATTTAGGTGCATAAAGACAAAAACAAGGAAACCAAATAAAAAGAATAATAGCAGCACCAAAAGCATGCAAAAGATGCTTTACTTTAAACTGAAAAAATGTTTCTGGATAGACAAAAATTCTTTGATGGTGCTGGATGTATCTGTTATGTTTAATATTGACATAATTTAGCACATTGCTGCATAACATATTCTTTCCAGATATGCTCCCATCATGACAGGCATTCCAGTAGATCTTGATGGGGAACCACCCATCTCACCCTAATCATTATTATTAAAATAGAAAAAATATTTTTAGTCTAGTCTTTTATTTCATACTATTTGTGTTCAGTTCAAATCAATTCCATTTCCTCATTTTTTGGGGAGTTTTTCAAGCAGTTTATTATCCTAATCTCTAGGTTTCCTTTAAAAATAACTGATACACTTGATCCTTAATACTGTACTTAGAAGCTATTACATTTGTCCTAGGTAAAAGTAAAGGTTTCTCTGTCCTGTCATGCCCAACTCTAAGGGGAAGTGCTAATCTCCATTTCTTAGCCAGTCAGTGCTGTCCGAAGAGGCTTCTGTGGTCAGGTAGCCAGCGTGACTATATGCCAAGGTACACAGAGTGCTGTTACCCTATTACTGAAATGGTACCTATTTCTTTTCATTTGCCTGCTTTCAAACTGCTAGGGGGACAGGATCGAAGCTCATCCTGTCAGGAGGTGCTTGGGTCTTGAACCCACACTGACAAGATCAGCGTCTTTAACCACTGAGACATCGTACCCCCATATTTGTCTTGCTTTATGTTAATAATAAAGTCTGTAATATGTGGATCATTTATTTAGAAATGTTGTTACATTACTGTGGCTTCTACAGGCAGTCCTCAACTTACAACAGTTCATTTAGTGAACGATCAGAGTTACAACATCACTGAAAAAGTGACATATGACTGTTTTTCAAACTTACAATCATTACAGTATCCCCATGGTCATGTGATCAACATTCAGATGCTTGGCAATTGACTCATATTTATGACGGTTGCAGTGTTCCTGGGTCACGTGATCCCATTTTGCAACCTTCTGACAAAGTCAATAGGGAATCCATAATCCTTTAACAACTGTTAATTACTAATGTAAAAAAGTGCAGTGATTCACTTAGCAGCTGTGGCAAGAAAAGTCATAAAATGGGGACAAACACTTGTTAGCAACAGAAATTTTAGGCTCAATTGTAGTTGTAAGTCGAAAAGTACCTGCGTATAACTGATCCTGTATTTGTATGGTTTCCAGTAAAAATAACATTGTATAAGGACAAAGTGCTTATAAGCAAAGTGCTTATAAGGACAAGTATCCATCCTAAAAATTGATATTTTTCTTATAAAAAATTATAAAGCTTTCTTTCTATGCCTGACTCTATGTAGCTTTATTCATGTACATAAAAGTAATGGTAGTCTGCTTCCCACTGGATAAGGCTTTGAAACAGTTTTCTTACAGAAAACAATTACATTCTCTGTATAAATCCTGCATACTGCACATTGCTTTCTCTAATTGCTCTTGGCCATTACAAAGTAATATATTGCTGGATTTACAGGCCTTCGCTTTGATTCAACATGCTTCATTTTAAAGCTACCAGATTTTGGCTGCAAAACAAAAAGATCCCTCTCACAGTTACTACTATTGAGCAAGGTACCATATATACTGTACCAGTACATTTTGCTTTTCTTGCCTAAAGTTCTTATAGAACTTTACTTTTTTCACCATTGAATTTCATTTTATTAGTGACCAAT
>JAPKID020002959.1:0-12793 GCA_026931265.2 Tropidonophis doriae
TTGGCTTTTTTGGCAGCTGCTGCCCACGGCTGGCTCCTATTTAAATGGTTGTCCACTAGGACTCCAAGATCCCTTTCGCAGTTACTGCTGTTGAGCAAGGTGCCACCTATATTGTACCTGGGCATTTCATTTTTGTTTCCTAAATGTACTCTTTTCGCCAGAACCTTACTCTTTTTGCTGAAGTTGTGTGCTTCATTACTGGAGATCTTTAAAAAGAGAATGGACGGTTGCTTATCTGAAATGGTATAGGGCAGTGATGGCAAACCTTTTCGACAGCGAATGCCGAAAAGGGAGCGTGCGTACGTGCTCATCTGGGACACAACCCAAAAGAGGAGCTGCCCAGGGGACATGCACACACTGGAAAATGAACTTCTGATTTCCAGCTAGTCTTCTTGTTAGTGGTGTGCATGTGCGCAGGACTATCAGCTGGCGAGCATGCATGCTCACGCTGGAAAATGGAATACCAGCTCTTCCAGTTTCTGGCACTGATTGTCACACATACATGTGCCAGTCAGAAACCCAGAAGAGGAACGGGCAACACCACGTGTGCCAGGCAACATGGCTCTTTGTGCCACTTTGGGCACAATGCCATAGGTTCACCATCACAGGTATAGGGTCTCTTCTTTGAGCAGGAGGTTGGACTAGAAGACCTCCAAGGTCCCTTCCAACTCTTGTTATTCTAATGCTTCTGAATCACTCTGACCATTGCAAATCTTCCTCACTTTTTCCTTAAAGAACCTCATCATCCTCACCTAATCATTGAAGATGGGGCCATGACTTACGGTGAATATGAGGCACACATAAGGAACCGCTGGGATTATGCACGGATTGCCAAAAAAGACACTGATGGAGAGAGACAGGTAAGAGAGGTTGTTTTTTTTAGGAAAAGGACTTTTTTGTCCAGATCATGTACATTTGGTATAGATTTGAACAAGTGGGCTATGAGAAGTTTGCAACGGGCTGTGGAAATAGCCGGGGATCTCATGGGTGTGTGCACAAGCATCTTCACTTGCATGAGCAACATGTGTACACAATGTGCTCCATCTGTGTGAGCAGCAGGCATGCATGCACACTACTCACACAAATAGAGCTGCACGTACACTTGCTGGCCGCTTGCGCAAACCGTCTGCTTCCCTTGCCTGTCCTCAAAGCCAGAAATGTTGGAGAACTCTGCCTTAGATGGGGCACTCTCACGTGGCTTGTTTGTTCCTCTCCAAATCCCACCATCTCTGTTGTCTTCATCTGTGTCCTTAGTCAAGCTGATTTACTTCTGCCGTTTATTTCAACCGCAGAATATCTGCCTCCAAATGAGAAGCAATATTTCCATTTGTGTTAACGAAAGTCCACAGAGTTTGTGGGTAACCAGAGGTGGTATTCAGCAGGTTCTGACCAGTTCTGGAGAACCAGTAATGGAAATTTTGAGTAGTTTGGAGAACCGGTAAATACCACCTCTAGCTGGCCCCACCCAGGCATGAAATCCACTTACATTACAAGAGAGAGAGAGGGAGGGAGGAAGGGGAGAGGAGAGAGGGAATGAGAGAGAGAGAGAGAACGCATCCTGCTAGAGAGAAGTTCTCTAAAGATGAGCTCCAGCAGCGTTCCCATGTCACGTGATCAAAATTCCAATGCTTGGCAACTTGCAGGTATTAATGATGGTTGCAGTGTCCCGGGGTCATGTGATCACTTTTTGTGACTTTCTGACAAGCAAAGTCAACAGAGAAGCCAGATTCATTTAACAAACCGTGTTACTAACTTAATAACTGCAGCGATTCACTTAACAACTGTGTCAAGAAAGGTCATTAAAAAAATGGGACAAAACTTAACTTAGCAAATGTCTCTCTTATCAACAAAAATTTGGGGCCCAATTGTAGTTGTAAGTTGAGGACTACCTCTATTTAGGTGAATGGTTAAGATGCTTTTTTTTTCCCTCTAGGCTTTTGAGACGTATCAATACTACTGTAGTGTACATAGTGTTCACATTATGGATTGCTTGTTAACCACTGATCCTCAGACTGCATTTCTATGGCTGCAGATATTTTTAATATCGATTACATTTTGCAATTTTAATATCTCTCTTGGCGTAGTCTAAAAATACTGCAGATAACAAATGGTTCCTTAAAAATAAAAATTCCTTACCCCCGTAGTCCTCGACTTAGGGCTGAGCCACAAATTTCTGTTGCTAAACAACACAATGGTTAATGTGCTGCGCAACATTTTACAAAAATTTTTACCACGTTTGTTAAGTGAAACCACTGTGTTGTTAAGTGAATCATGCAACCGTTAAGCAAATCTGGCTTCTCTGTCTTTGTCAGAAGATGTCTGGATAGGTTACTGTTCTGCCCCACAGACGGACACACCCAAGCTTGGCTGCTTGCCACTATCTCCTTGACTGCAAGCCCTAACTCACGTAACAAAGACAGACAGAGAATTTCAGACTCGAACAACTAGAATTTCCAATGAGGAGTTGTAACTGTTGTTTCCTGCAAATGACCTCTCCCCAAAGCCTTCCTTATAAGCTCTCTGATCCTCCCCACTGCTCCATGACTCAGGCGCCTACTGGTAGCCAACCAGACTCTCTGCTTCCTCAAGGTCTCCCTCCGACTCCAGGACTCATAGGACTCATCGCTAGAAGAGTCCATCAGCAGCTCATCCGGAGCTGGCTGGACCACAACAGGTTACACATGGCGATCACATGATGCCAGGATAGTGCACCTGTCATAAATACATGCCAGTTGTCCAGTGCCCAAATATTTATCATGTGAGCACGGGGATACTGCAATGGTCGTAAGTGTGAAAACCGGTCAGAAGTCACTTTTTTCAGTGCTGCTGTACCATCGAATAAGTCACTAAACGATTGGTTGTAAGAGTTACGACCAGAACTAAACCCCAACCTTTCTGTTGTGAAGGGAGACATTTGTTAAGTGAGTTTTATCCCATTTTACGACTTTTCTTGCCACAGTTGTCAAGTGAATGACTGCAATTGTTAAGTGAGTAACACATTTTAAGGCCTCCTTTACGGATTTTCTTCTTTTCTTGCTCGTAGGTCGCCTTTGTCCAGAAGAGATTCCACAAAGACATTTTCTACAATCCTGTCCTGATGCTGAATTTCTGCCCCAAGATAAGCAGCGTTTCGACTGACGTTCAGACGGTGACCAGGGAAATCTTCTTCCTTGTTGACCAGACAGGAAGCGCAAGTGGCTCTGGCATTGATGGGATCAAGGTGAATGGAATCTTACATTGGTGACACGTGAGAACCTGCCTTTTAGAAAGAGTCCAACCGTTGGATAAAGTCAGACCTTTGAGTTGAGTTGAGGTCAACTCAATGTCACAACTGTATCCATGTAGCTGTCTTAGCAGCTTCGCAGAAGTGATTTCCAATTGCCTTCTTTCTGTTCATTTCTAAACTTCCCTTGGAAGTTTTTCATCATCCACAGGCCTCAGAAGGCTTTCCTAAAGCATGGGGAGGGTGAAAATGGCCTCCCAAAGCCCTCCGGAAGTCTGAAAATCAGCTGGTGTAGGGCAACATCTAGCTTGCCCTCAGATATGGCTCCACCTGCCACCTGCCGTAGGTTCACCATCGCGGCCCAAAGCCATTTCAGATGAATAGTTGCCCAATCTCTTCGTAAAAACCTCCAGTGTTGGAGCAAACTTCTGAAGGCGCCCTCTGCTCCACTGATTAATTCTTCTGTCAGGAAATTTCTCCTTAGTTCTAGGTTGCTTCTCTCATTGAAAGCGAATTGGCATCAGGAAGATCTAGGTCTCCCCTCAGCTAAAAATCTCCAAGTGGCTTTGGGTTAGTTCAGGCTTGGCAACCTTAAACACTTAAAGAGCCACAAAGGTCCTAACCAGAAGCATTCCCCTGCCCCCCAAATTCAATTCTGGAGCTCACAGGCAGTCCGGTTCCCCTCCCCATCTAACCTGTCCTAACGGAAAGACCTATCAATTGTGGAGCCGGCTGGCGACAGGGAGCCACAGCAGAGGGATGAAAGGACCACATGCGGCTCCAGAGCCACAGGTTGATGACCCCTCGCCTAGTTGCTCCCTTTCAGCCCAGCTTCCTTCAAATGCTTGTTCTGGTGGGGGATAAAGAGGGCTATGGAGGCCACCTTGATCTCCTGAACAAAAGAGAAGAAATACATCCACATGGTAACTTTGACTTTTTCTCCCTCTTCCTGTGCAGGATGCTCTGGTGGTGGCCATAAAGAGCCTTCCTTCCAGCAGCTTGTTGAACGTGGCAGGCTTTGGCCCCAACATCAGGCCTGCCTTCAAGACAAGCAAGCCTTGTCATAGTGTGAGTACCTACTCCAAGGTGGCAGAACCACCCCAGGGCTGAGCTGGGAATTCATTAAACCTGGCAGAACTTTGTGACTTGTTCTAGGAAACCCTGAATTGGCCAGTGGCTGCTGGCTTGCTACAGTTTACAGGAAGGACGTCCTCCTGCCCCATTGCAAATCTTCTCTCAGCAGGTCTGATCTACCTAGTGATCAACCCTGGGTAACTTTGAATTTTGTGACTGGGAAATTAAATCCACCAAGTCATGCATATTGGGTAGAGGGTAAAAATAGCCTACCTGGGCTTCATTTCTTTTGGAATGAGCAGGTCTAGCAAGGGGCATGAAAATATGAGCCCTGGGAATTCCTATTAATTTATTCTCAGCTGGACTTTCTGAGATCATATCAGCCATTATTTGTGTGCAGGTACGCCTTGACTTAACAACCATTCATTTAGTGACCCTGTGAAGTTACAACATGTTCTGATCTAGGCTTCCCCAAAAAGCACGAAGCAGATTCCTGGTCCCGACAAAAAAACCTTTTATTAAAACGAATGCGAATTCCTCTCGTTCACATTCAGCCAAGGTCTGGCAAACAGTCTTTCAAGGGAATATTTGTGACCACAGACCTTATCTATCTTGGAAAGCTGCCGTGGAAATATTTCCCAAATGAGGTGCCGTGCAAGGAAAGGCTGGGCACAGAGTCTCTGAGATTCACGGACAGATCTTCACACTCCTGAAACCGATCTAACGAACGAATTGTTTCATGTAAAAGCCCACTCCCATTTCACTCCTCTTTTATGTCTTTTATGGAAGGGGCCAATCACCTTCCACCTGTGACTTTACTCCCAAGTCTACCCTGATTTCCGAGTTGCTCTTTTCTTTTGGCAGCTCTGTGAATGCACACACTGGCAGCTTTCCAAGCTAGAGAAGGTCTGTGGTCATAACTTCACCTTTGAAAGACTGTTTACCAGACCTTTGCTGAATGTGAATGAGAGGAATTCACATTTTTAATAAAAGGGGTTTTGTCAGGACCAGGACTCTGCCTCGTGCTTTTTGGGGAAGCCGACGTCAGAACACCCACAACACTGAAGCTCCCAATTCCAACCACTAACTGTTAGATTATATCATCAATGAAGCTGTGTTGTCATCTTCAATTATCATACACCTTGAACTGCCATGCACCACAAATGCCCTTGTTAGGGGTAAAAAACACCCCCGTTGGAAAATAAATAGCAGAATAGTGCAATATACTGGACAGAAAGACATACGTTGCTTTAAGCACACAATAGCTATCAAACACTAATCGTAGAAAAAATAAATAGTCTTTACTGTTGTAGTAACTAAAAAACTTCATCCAAACAGTGATACTAACTCTTCCAACAATAAACAGTCCTTCATCAAAACCACAGTTATCTTACAGTAATGCAGAACAATGGCGCCCTTCTTCAGTTTCAGCTCCTCAGTGGCAATCAGGAAGCAAAGGAAAGCAAAAGTTTAGTTTTAGTTTTATTCATACGTCTATCCCGCACCCATCTCCCACAGGGGGACTCGGGGCGGCGCACAGGAAAATTAAAAACACATACAAATATACAAAATACTCCTAAAACAACATTAGACTCGACCCTGTGCTAAAACTAATTAATTAAAATCTCACAAATTAAAACTTTGGCAAACTAATACTTAGTCGGTATAGGGTAGTTCACGCCAGGCCAGCTAGGTGAAAAAAAAGGGGATGAACTGTGTTTTCAGCACCTTTTATGGTTGAGCTGAGAAGCACAGCCAATCAGATTCCACATAGTCCTTAAAGTTACATATACTCTTTAGGAATCCTAGCTTATATATATTGTCAACCCAACATCACGATGATTATCCTAACAGACCCAATGAAGAATAGCAGTCACTGTCTGCAAAAAAAATTATCTGCCCGACTTTATTGCAAAAAAAAATATGTGAGTAGTTCCTTAGATTGTCTCTGTAAACCGCTTATTATCTCCACAGGACATCCTTAGGCTGGCCTGCGAATATATTCAGAAGCTGCGGGCTGACGTGAGCGGGCCCAGCCTCCTTGCTGCTCTGAATTGGAGTTTGGGACAGCCTCTGCGCCGTGGATATCCCCGGCAGCTCTTTATCCTGATGGATTCCTGCGTAGAAAACCCAGGCAAGGTGATTGAGCTAGTCAGGAGACAAGCAAGCACTGTCAGGTACGAAGTTATTTCAACCGGCCTCAAAGGTTGGGCTTTTCTGTTCCCAGGTTACAAATTTATCTTCCCAGATGCCTGGCTTTAGAAACACTTTAAGGAAGAGAAATTTCCATGTTTGTATTCTTTATTGGCCAAATGTGATTGGACACACAAGGAATTTGTCTTTATGCTCCCAGTGTACATAAAGAAAAATCAAATTGAATACATTAATCAAGAATCATAAGATACAACACTTAGTGATTAGTCATAGGTTACTAATAAGCACTCAAATTATACTAGGAAACAAATAAAACAATCTATATAAATAAAAATGTAACAAGAGTTTGTTCAAAAGCTCTAATCTCCAAAAGTCCTGCACCGATCGCTTCCAAATTAACACACAACGTTCTTTTCAAATACAGCAGCAATGATAGATATAGATTGTGTAGATGTCACACCTGTGCCAGGTACATGCAACGGAAATGTAAAAAATTGGAAAAAAGGTAGGTAGATGGATATAGAGAGCAGTGGGCCACAGGTATTATGTCATCCTTTATGACATAAATATTCTGTCCATAAGATGCAAGAAGAAATACAGTTGGTAGGTAGGTAGGTAGATAGATAGGTAGGTAGGTAGGTAGGTAGGTGGATAGAGAGAGGGAGAAATACAGTAGGAAGCTATGTGGATAGAGAGGGAGAGGAAGAAATACAGTAGGTAGGTAAGTACGTAGGTAGGTAGGTAGGTAGGTAGGTAGAGGGATAGAGAGAGAAATAGTAGGTAGGTGGAGGGATAAAGAGAAAGAGAAATATAGTAGGTAGTTGGTAGGTAAATAAAGGGAGAGATAAAAATACAGTAGGTAGGTAGGTAAAGGGAGAGAGGGAGAGAGGGAAAAATATAGTAGGTAGGTAGGGAGAGGGACAAATACAGTAGGTAGCTAGGTAGGTAGATAGAGGGATAGAGAGAGAAAAAAATACAGTAGGTAGCTAGGTAGGTAGAAGGATAGAGAGAGGGAAAAATACAGTAGGTAGCTAGGTAGCTAGGTAGGTAGAGGGATAGAGGGAGAAATACAGTAGGCAGGTAGGTTGGGGGTTATATGGTGGTTGTGTGTATGTGTTTGTATGTTCAGGTGTAGATCTACACACAGATTGGTTGGCCATTTAACCAGACTAGGCCACAGCAACGCATGGCCGGGAACGGCTAGTGCAAAATATTATTTGTGCACATGATCTCTGAAATAGTACAAACTTAAAGGGTTTTTAAAAAAACATGTACAAATATTTCTACTGCATGACTACAGGTAGTCATTATTTACAACAATTCATTTAATAATGGTTCAAAGTTACAATGGCACAGACAAAAGTGATTTATGACCATTTATTTCACACTTATAACAATTGCAGCATCTCCATGGTCATGGGATCAAAATCCAGATGCTTGGCAACTGTAGCAAGAAAGGTAATAAAATGGGGCAAAATTCACGTAACAACTGTCTCGGTAAACAACATAAATGTTGGGCTCAGTTGTGCTTGTAAATTGAGGATTACCTGTATTTTCTCCAATTATGACCACAATTCACCCAAAAATTTCTGTTGCTAAGTGAGACAATTGTTAAGTGAGTTTCATCTCTTTTTAACCACTTTTCTTGCTATAGTTAGCAACACAAATGTGGCTTCTTCAATGATTTTGCTTGTCAGAAAGTCTCAAATGATTACCCTGGGGCAGTGGAACACTGCAACTATCATAAATATGAACCAGGTGCCAAGTATCTGAATTTTGATCACGTTTTGAACACTTACAAATGGTTGTAAATATGAAAAAGGGTAGTTAGGTTTTTTACAGTGGTGTAACTTTGAACGGTCACTAAACAAATGGTTGTAAGTCAAAGAATATGTGTATTTACTTGCTTTACTTACTGTCAATGGGTTGCGCATAACATGTGCAGATGGCTTGATCATTACACATCTTTATTCTTGTAATAAACAAATCATATGTTCTCTTTCCTAAATCATCTTGGTTTATAATATTTGTTTTCTAGAAAATGATTAAGAGTTGCTTGTTGCCAAGTGGGAGAAGATTGGGCAAAAGGAAAAGATTTGTGTGCAGGACTACTATGTTTGTATAACAAATATTTATTTTATTATTTATTTTATTTATTTAATGTTTGTTTTATTTCATAAAATGGGGATACTTTATGTGTACTTGGGCTCAACATAATTCAAGATATCTATTAAGATGAAGGATGTGTTGGTTATATATTTATCAAGATGTGCTAGTTTATATATTACCTCATATGTAGAAAGATAAATGTTCACATATGGTGATAATAATAAGTATATTTGGAAGAGTCATATCGAATCAATATTCTGGAAAGAATGAAGTTTATATATTTCAAAGCCAGAGATTAAGATTTTAAATTATTGAGGGACAAGATCAAGGAAAGTATAGGTGACTATATGGTTCTGGAAGACTCTTTGGTTCTAAAAAGAGGAAACTCTCAGCATGGCCAAATAAATAAGGTGGTCAAGATTTTAGTGTCCACTTGTCAAATGATACGGTAAAGTGATAATATTTGCTCAGATGATGATAAATATGTGATTTTTCCTGAAATTTATCAAGAATCACTGCATTGACAATTGGATTTTTTTAGAAAACCATAGCTTGTTTTTAAATAGAAGAATGGGCAAAAGGAAAAGATTCATGTACAGGAAAGCAGGTTTTTATGTTTAAGTGCCAGTTCTTTGTCTTTTAATAAATTTGTCTTGCCTCCACTTGAACAGGCAAATAATACATATAATTTATATCTTTGAAAGGAACCGCACTGATAAAATATTTGCAGAATTAGACCACAGCTTTATCCTTTTTATTTAAAACCATCTTGATGCAGAATTAGTTTATCCACCACAAATTATTATAGAAAAGGCCACAGCAACTTCCTGTGGTAAAAAAGAGAATATAATCTGTAATTACCCAAAAAAACCAAAACTGGCATTCTAGCATGATTCTGGGTTACAATGGAAACAAACTCCAAATTCATTAAGAATTTACCACACGTATAACTCAAAGGCATAATCTGACTATGTGCACATAATCCACCTGAAAGGCTACTATTTGAACATAAATGCTTATAAATTGAATTAAAGCCACAATGAACTCACTTATGTCTCACCAAAATCTGGTGAATTTAGCACGAGACTGGAGCTTTCATATTTTCTTCAATCTGTATTTTCTAGTTGAATCCATCACTTATTTGTTTATTATATTCAAGCATAATATTTTCCCCAGCATATGACAATCCGCTTTGAAAACTGAATCAACTTTAATAATCTGTTTATTTTATATAAAGCCCGCTATTTAAACAAAAGCAAAAGGTAATCTTGTTTTCTATTTTCAAATCCTAAAATGTGGTAAATTAGATTATATTTCATTCTGCAATTGGTACTCCATTAAATACACTTGATGATTTAGCATAATAAATCTTCCCCTCATTGCTTGCTTACATTTTTTGTTCATAGAGGTGACCTTTGCTGCATCTTATTTTATGAAATGGCATCTTATTTGACATTCCATTAAAATTTTCAAGGTACTAATGTAGCTGTAGTTAGCTCAATCCTTTATTCGTCTTTCCTTAGGAACACTTTTGAATTTTTGGCAAAACAGAATATTTTCAACATTTCCTGATTTGGAAATTTTTCAATGGCAGCTTAAATCACAGTTTTGCCAGAAGATGGTGCATATATTGTGATTTTAAGAATACAATCCATTAATACACTCCATGTGATTTTAAGAATACACTCCATTAAATTAAATTTAAATTTGAGTTAGTTCATAACACCTCCTGTGTTGTGAAATGGTACCAAACTAGGAAATTTGGTTTCATGGAACAATTTCATCATACAACACTTGAACAAAGGGTGGTAAGACCACACTTGGAATATTGCATCTAGTTTTGGTCACCACAATATAAAAAAGATATTGAAACTCTGGAAAAAGTGCAGAGAAGAGTGACGGGTTGAAGGCTAACCTATGCAGACTAGTTGCAGGAATTGGGTATGGTGAAAAGAAGGATTAGGGATGACATGATAGCAGTGTTCCAATATTAGAGAGGCTGCCACAAAGAAGAGGGAGTCAGCTTATGTTCCAAATCACCAGAAGGAAGACGTGAAGCAATGGATCGAAACTGAACAAAGAGAGAAGCAACCTAGAATTAAGGAGAAATTTCCTGACAGTAAGAACAACCAACCAGTGGAACAACTTGCCTTCAGAAGTTGTGGGATGTCCAACAGTGGAAGCTTTAAGAAGAGACTGGACAATCATTTGTCTACAATAGTATAATTGTAGCCCCTGCTCTGTTATTCTGTATTCAGTTCTGCTGCCTTCAAAATTATTTAGATAACAGAAAGAAACAGAAATAAAATAACTTCCTGCAGTTTCTGATTTGAATTTTTTCTTCGGCACCTTTGGTTTTTAAAGGAATATCTAAATAATCCAGCAAGTCCAGACAATATGCAATTCAGGAAATGACCGAAAATACAGTTTCAAAAGGTTACACTTCTGTTGCACTTTATTATATAAGAAATGGACACAATAAAAATCTAGTTACTCTAAGGTGGAAGTTACTGTAGTGTGGAAAGAATGTGCCAGCTCAAGGCTTGGTGAGGCATTAATTAATTCTGCTAGCAAGACTATAGTTGAGTCTTATATTGAAATGCATCTTCTCTATTCTCTGCATTGCAAGAAAGCATCCATGTTTTCATCCACTGAGATATCTTATCACGAGTAAATATGTGGATACTCTGTTGAATCTTATCTCTTTTATCCCAGGAAGGATATCTGATTTATTATTGACAGCTGACCATTTGACTGCTAAATGTAACAAATACAAGTAGTCTAAGGAATAAATCAGTTTCTTCTATGGTTGAATTGCTCTGAAAAGTGTTATTTGTCACTCAGGAAAGCTCACTTGTGAACTACAAAGGGAAGACAAAGAAGGTGGCGCAGGGAGAGATTACATTTTTAAAAGTGCTGCCTTACAAGATTACCAGCCAATTTAAGAACAGATATGATTGGCAGACCTTCCCCTGGAAATTGAATATTGTTCAATAGTTTGAGTATTTGGAAGCTCAAAGACTAAAGTACATTTATAGGAGAATATCATGAGTAGTGATCAGTTTTGTGCTCTCAAAAATATGGAAACTGATAGAAACAGCTGGAACTAAACTGTTGGAGGCTGATATGGAGGAAACAAAATATGGCCCAATTGACATGTTACTGGATTGGCACAGCATTTAACAATTCATCATAGAAATTATGTTGCTTGGGTAATTTATTTTCTCACACACAGACTCTTAAGCTAAAATTTATTGTGACACAAATGTTCTACGATCTCTTCAGAATTTATTTTCAGCCTTGAATCAATCCTGTGCATTGGTTTGGAGATCTAACTAAAATAACACATGAATTCACTAGGTATAATTGTAAATTCAGAGGGGAAAAGAATAATCTTGAGTTGGGAAGCTTCTATATGTCAGCGTTAGGTTTAGATTATTCTGGTTTAATTTAGTTTATGCTAGCATAAATCTTAACAAATTTAGGAATAAATTTTTGGTTTGAAACACCAACACACACACACACAGATATATAGGTAGCAATGGCAAAATAACAGTATATATTATATTCACAATATAAAGTTTAATCAGAGTTAAGCAAGAGTGATTATTGTATATATTTATAATGTATGATGCAGCATGGTAAATATGATCACAGTTTGGCCTTAAGAGGATCTTTACAATATTAATTTAATTTATCACCATTATATATCATCTAATACATAAGCCATTTTGATACATATTTTATATATGTATCAAAATAATATAATCTACTGTGTAAATTTTAGAACAATATAGTAAAATAATAATATTGTATAACTCTTCCACCTCCTTGTTCCAATAATTTAATCAATTTGTTTTTTGTGTAGTTTATCTGGAGACACTCGTGTGTGTGCGCGCGCGCGCATGCACATGCACATGCAAGTACACATGTGTACACACACACAAAAACAGAGTATGCCATTCATTGTTTGAAAGATATGTTAGCAATGAAGAAATCATTGGATTGGCAAAAATGTATAACTAATTCTCTACATCATTTCTGTTTTCTAGGCAGAACAGAACCACCTTTTTAGAATTTGCAATGGTAGCATTCCATTCTCTAACCACAAGCAGCATAAATTAGTTTAGTTTAGTTTTATTCGATTTTTATCCCACCCCATCTCCACAAGGGACTCGGGGCGGCGCACAAGGGAGAAAAAACAAATAAGTACAATACAAAATGCAAAATTTA
>JAPKID020002960.1:0-12792 GCA_026931265.2 Tropidonophis doriae
AATATACGGTAGGTTTTCCAGTGGAAGATGTACATGTCTCCATTGTAGCTCATTTATTATTGATAGTATTAAAATATTTTCCTAGATACTTTGTTAGATAGCAAAGTAGAAAGAACTTAAATGCATTATTTCACCTAATTATATAGAGTGCTGCAAAGCAGTATATAAGTCTAAGTGCTATTGCTATTATTGTTACTTGAATTGTCGCTATTTGTAGGACGTAACATCTGTAATTAGGGATATATATACAGAATTAAACTTTTTAAAAAAGCTTAGGGTTAATTTTATATACCAAGGCAAAAGAGTTGTATCATGCTTTAGTGCCTAATATATAGGCTAAGGTGCAGATGATGACTAGACCTTGATCCATAGGTATAAAAATCCACAGGCAAATTGGGAGATGAAGCTTCCCAGCTAGACTCTTGATAGTCCAAATGATGCTAAAATACAACATGTTGATGATCTTCTGCCCCTTTTTTTTAGAACCTGAGGTCTGGCTAATGATACCTCAGACTTAACAAACAAGGTTTAGGTCTGTTTTCAAAAAGAAAAAAGAAAGATTTGTTCCTGCAGAGATTATTTGTGCAGAGACTTGGGTTAGAGATAAAAAATAAAAGACAAAACAAATGGCCGTTAATGATAGCCAGCTCTATCCTAGCTGGCATTTAAAACCTGCCATTCTTCCTGCAACCTGATGAAATCTGTGGCTCCTTGTTCTGAGGCAAAATTTGGCAATTTTCCTAGATATATCAAGAAAATCTTTCGCGTGCCAAGGTGTTCATCATATTATGTTTTACATGAGACCTTATTCTACTCATTATGCTGTTTTTTTAACCATTTAACCGATGGCTATAGAAAATGCAGTCAAGAGCAAAAAATATATAATCAGAGTGATGTTTTTCTTTCAAAATATCGGTTTGATCTTAAATTCTGTAAAGTATTTTCCTTAAAGATGCAAAGTAAAAATAAAGATTCTTACCCTATTTGTTTCATCTGACGGTGTCACAAGCATTCATTAGCTGACCTCATACTTTATTTGGAAGAGGACCTCTTTTAGAGTGGTTCCTGTGGTTTTCGGGGTATGTACAGTGCCCCGAGTAACCATGGACTCCAAGGAGAAGCATCAGGTAGGTTTTCTGATCATGCTTATCTTCTGTAGGATGACATTTAATGCTCGTTTAGTTTCAGTACTTGTTTCATTAGAATTTAGGCCCATCAAGGGTGACATAGTAACTTTGGAGGATAAAATAAAGGCATATAATTAACATTTACACACGGTTAAAACGTTTCTGCTTATTTCATTGTAACATTCCATTGAGGAAAATAGTGTATCAGAAGGCAACAATTTTTGAATCAATGTACCTCAAATAGGCTGAGAAATGCGCCCCAAATCTAGAAAAAAACAGTTCCCATCGGATTGAAATTTGACAAAGTTGTGGCTCGTTCATTGCTGCCACACTGCTGCATTGCTGTGGCCAGCCATGGGCATCATTTCCAATGCTTTCTACAAGGAAAATCAACGGAGAAGCTGATAGGAAGTTGGAAATTGCTCCCTCTACCATTGCTTAAAGGAAATATCTCTGAACCGATGACTCAATACCTCATGGGTTTTCTAGCTAAGTAATAAAATGCTTCTGAGCTCATGATCTACTATAATTTATTTTGTTGTGCAACTCCAAAGTCCACTTCTCTTTTCTCTTTTTAATTTCTGCATTTTTTATTTCTAATTTAATATAGAAAAATCACCTTTTTGTTACTACTACTCTTAAAATATATGGAATAGAAATCTCTTGACCAGTCTTGTGCATTTTTCCACTGACCTATCCTTATATTTTGACCTCTATTGGTCTACTTGTGGTTAATTGGGTGTATTTTAAGTAGATTTCAGTGGGCAAAGAGTTGAGTAATTATTTTTCATCATTTTAGTTTCCATTGAAAAGAATCTGGAAAATGAATGAAGTTCACTAAAGTGGCAGAATCATGTACAACCTAAAACAGTGATTTCTATATGGATAATCCTCATTTAGTGACTGAGTTGTTTAGTGACTGAGTAATCTGGATGATCATAAAATGGCAGCAAAGCTATATGAAAAACTCTTACTTTTAATCAATATTTTTGCCTCCTGGACCTGGTAGCCCTAACCAGAAATAAGCTTTTAAGGTCAGACAAAGGGGAGCTGGAGAAATATATATCAGAAATAAGCTTAGTTGTAAATTCATTTTCCATGGCTTTTTAATCTGCATCATTCTCCAAATTAATTTGCTCAGAATGCTGATAGAAACTGTTCCTGCTTGAAATTGACATTCCTACATTCCCTGTTTTAAACCAATCTTAGACTGGCAGCTTATAAAACCGATTGTATGATTGACTGACATTGTGTTGTAGACTTCCATTTCAAGGCTTGCTGTTGCAAGAGTCAGCTAAAGGCATCTCCTGTGAATGATAGTAATGTCTCACAGGATAAATTGGATCTAATTTTTCATTGGACCTGTCAGGAAAGTCTTCATTTGCCCCCACTCAGCCCACTTTAATTCTCAGTTAAAGTGGAAATAGAGCTGCTAAGATGTTTGAGCATCCTGCCGTTTTGTGTTTGTTTCTTTATTTAATGAGAAGTTTGTCTGCAGTTGCTGTCTGGCAATATGGGATATTGCCTCAAGACAATTGGGGAAAGAAAGACAAGAATAGAAATTACAATCTTGTCACTAACACTTCCCTCAGCGTGAGTCACAAGCAATGTTGAGAGACCTTTGTTGGATCAAAAGAGGATGTAATTCCAACAGTGGTGTATTCTTGTCTCCTTTCTTCAGAGAGGTGGCTAGGTAGGTTGAGGAGGAGTACAGGAAGGAGGAAAGACAAAAATTGTAATGGGCAAAAGGAAGTGTGGCAGAAAGACAGGTGGATTTTTACTGGTAGCCATCAATTTATGCCTGGTTGCTTAGGAACCATTTGAAATTATGACCGCAAAAAGGACTCATGATCCAGTTTTGAAGTTCTAACTATCATCCCCACTAGTCATTTGAACATATTTTGGGTCCTTGGCAACCGCCCTATATTTATGCCAATTTGCAGCATCCCATAGTTACATGATTCACAAAGTTTTTGCCAAAAATTGGCGTTTATTTCTGACTAGCTGATAACCTGGCGTTGTCCAGGCATTTATTTATAGGAGGAAAATCTCCAGACCAAACGTAATTTCTAAAGTTGGATTTTCCCCCTTGCCAGAGGGCTCCTAGTGGAGTACTGTGAAGCTCTTACCATGGCAACTCCACTGTGCTGTACAGTAGAAGCCATTTTAAGGCAGTACAGTAAAAGCCATTTTAAGGCACAACAGGCTGTATCTTAACAGAACACACACCTCGAGGGTTGTTAGGTGTGTCTTAATCCCCACAATATTTGTTTCTAGAGACTAAGTAATCTGTGTACCAAGTTAGCTGTAATATTATTGTTATAAGTCTAGGAGTCTGCTGGGGAAAAGAGATTGGAATTTGAAGCCATTTTCTGCTTCCAGGCTCCAAATCTCCATTCAAGAGGCAGGAAGATGGGTTGTTGAGAACCGTGAGTTCAAGACGATATGAGTATGTGCCAATTCTGTTTGTAATAAATGCATCCTCATCCATGACATAATCAGCCTTGATTTGATTGTAGATGAGAGGTCACACCTGCATGAATTATAAGACCTGAGTGAGCGAAGGTGGGGGAATTCTCCTGTCTAAGATAGACTCACTGGAGTTTCAGGTATTGGATCAGTCTGATGAATATAATGTTGAGAGAGGCCGATGCACATAAAAACTAAGGTAATATCTTTTACAAGTAGTCCTTGTTTTACAACAATTTGTTTAGTGACTGTTCAAAGTTCAGTGCCACTGAAAAAAGAAACTTATAACCGTTTAGCACAATTATGGCCATTGCAGCATCCCCATGATCCCATGTGATCAAAATTCAGATGCTTGGCAACTGATTCATGTTTATGACTGTTGCTGTGTCCCAAGATCATGTGATGCTTTGCTTCTGTCAAGCAAAGTCAATGGGGAATCCAGATTCACTTAACAACAGGGTACTGACTTATCAACTGTAGTGATTCACTTAACAACCGAGGTAAGAAAAGTTGTAAAATGGGGCAAAACTCACTTAACAAATGTCTCACTGAACCACTGAAATTTTGGATTCAATTATGATTGTAAGTGGACTACCTATATTCTAGTAACAAATTGATTTGGTTATAACAAGGCCATTCATGCGTCTCTCCCTGGGATATTTTGCTCTTCAGACGAGCTCAGAATTTGTATCTGATGGGGCTCTCCATTATATTATTAGATATATGCATAAGTCACAGTTGCATGATTTTTTATTTGAGGCCATGAGGACTAGGGGAATTCCAGGAATGTATGCTTTCTTCCTGAGTCATAGATGCATGTGCTATTGAATTATGCATATCTTTTGTTCTAACTGAGTAGCCCCAGGAGCCACATTCCAATGAAGCTAACAAAGCTAACCAAAAAATGGTTCAGTGACCAACTTTAATACTGATCAGTAGGAGACATAATTACTGCTCCTTGAAGAAATGTTTTTATGAGTTCAGTCATGTGGTGCATGTTCCTGTTTGTAAATTGATTGACATGGAAGTTTTTTTTGTTTGTTTTTTGCATAATACGAAGCGAATCTGTTCTGGGACCAACCACATATGTACTCACTCCAGTTATTGTCATTCGTAGCTATACTATCCCAACATAAATGGCATTTCTGAATGAAGGATGTCTCTTGATAAGCATTCTGAGCGCAGACACTTTCAGGTTCTGCTAGGAATAAAATCCCCCATGGGCATTACAGGAGCGTCTTCACTGCATAAATTATGAAAGCATTTTGTATAATTGATTTTAGCATGCCTCAATTTGGATTTTAAACTCATTGTTTAACATTACTTAATCATAATGTGATTAATAGCTATATGTCTGCATAGGTATCAATCATGGTTCTTCGTTCATTCAATTATTTTAGAATCCTGGCTAATGAACACTGTATGACTGTGTTTACCACTGACTAGTGAACCGGTTAGCAGAATGCCTTTTTCCTATTTCATCTTTGCCACCATACTGTCATACTTCTGCTGCCTTAAATACAGACAAGCTGCTTGTTATTTTTTCTAGTCTTGTTGTGTAATATGCCATCTGATCTTCCTCATCTCTCTTTTTCCTTTTCTTCAAGCTGAAAACATAATTTTTCCCTTTCCTTTCTTTTTTTTTAAAATACAAATTTAAAAATACAATCTGGGGGAAATCAGTGGAAAAGAAATAAGCACAGCAGAAAGAAAATAGAAAATAAATGTACAGTTTAAACCTGAATAAACATTTTAAAGTAATATATTAGATCAGTGCTACTATAAAAGTGAACAAGTTCATTATTAAAATCAAGTCAGTTATTAACAAAGGCAGCCAGTATAATGAGACTTATAAGTCAAAATAAAGAAGAAGAGATAAAATGTTCTATATTTCTATCTTTATTTGAGCAAAGTTTTTGTTAACTTTCAGCAAAATGTAAAATTCAAAAAGAAAAAGGTGTTAGGGAAAAAAGAGGTTAAAGAAAAACCAGGAGCGTAAAAAAAGAAAGAAGAAAAAGGAAAAAAAGAAAAGAAATCCTAACTATTTGGTACAGATGCAGATATAAAATATATGAATCTGTTATTTAAAAATCAACAATATATAGTATTTTTATAATTATAAACAGCTCTAGGGTCAAATCCAAAAATTGCTTGGAATTTTTTTAGTTTTTAGCAAGAAGTCCAAGTTGGTTTCCAAGCAAAAACAATGTTAGACAAAGAATCAATATAGTCAGTTTCATTATCTTAGCCAATTCCATTAGCTTCCCCATTCATTCTTCCATTGTAGGAATTTGTAAATCTTTCCATCTTTGTGCATACAAAAGTCTTGCTTCTAAGATCCTATAGAAAAACAAAGTCCCATGTTTTCTTTGAGTCTATTTATCCATTAAATCTAAAAGGGAAAAAAAAGATCTGTCCTTCCATTTAGTCATGCAGGACTTATCAATTAAAGCCTTATTTTAAGAGAACTCAAATTTCAGAAGTGACACAAGAAATTACAGTCCATAAGTTAAAATACATTCTACATTTTCTTTTAAAATTTGAATTTATTTTTACCACTGAATACATACTCACATAGCTTAGTCTGCTATTCTTCTAAAGAAATAATTATGCATAATTGCCGGTAAGAAAATATAAATTATCTTGGCAGCTGCTATTATATATAAAGCCAACCACAAGCTATACTAAGATTAATCTAAGATTTAATGGTAATTCACAGAAAAATAGCTTACAGAAAATAAAAGTCAGTACAGTGTGTAATATTTGTTTTGTTCTATTGTAAATTATCTTCCAGAATTATTGAGTTTTATGACACTGCCATCAAACATGAAAAAATAATCCTAATTATTGCATTTCAAGCATTTTTTGGAATATGATTTTGGCAGTTAGCACTGGAGTAATATGATTGTGGTATATCAGCACAGCACTAATGTAACAGAAAAAAAGTTCCCCCCCCTCTAATTTTAATATTCACACTAAATTTGATGTTCATTTTTTTGGGCATTCTTATTATTGCACATCAATTTTCCTGCTTAAATTCTGAATCCCTTTAATTATAGTGTTTGACTTTAACAGATTAACAGTCAGAAGGGACCTTGTAGGTCATCTAGTCCAACCCCACTCCCAAGCAGGAGATCCTACACCATTTCTGACTGATGGCAGACAAGTCTCTTCTTGAAAGCTTCCAGTGATGAAGTTTCCACAACTTCCGAAGGCAAGCTGTTCCATTGGTTGATTGGTCTCACTGTCAGAAAATTTCTCCTTATTTCTAGGTTGAATCTCTTCTTGATCAGTTTCCATCCCTTATTCCTTTTCTGGCATTCAAGTGCCTTGGAAAATAGCTTGATTCCTTCCATTCTGTGACAGCCCCTCAAATATTGGAACACTGCTATGTCTCCCTGGTCCTTCTCCTCTTGTTTATTTTTGGAGGATCTTTTAATTAAATTGGATACACAATCACCAAGAGATATATCATAACATTTTTCAAATGTAGCCAAATTTCAGAATTTTGTTTATTTTTCTCTACTAATAATTTACAGGTAGTTCTTGACTTACAATTATTCATTCAGCTACAATAGCACTGAAGATATGACCATCACAGCACACAGTACAGCAACATTACTTTTCCACATTCTCCTCAGCCCATACAGAGCACTTTAAGGCCTGAAAACTCTACTCAGTTACATCTCAACCCTTCTAAAACCTCCTGGATGCAATGGACTTTCTTCAAAGGAGCTTGACAAATATACTGTAAGCATTTACAAATCTAAACAGCTTAATGTACTTTCAAAACTCAAATTCTATATTTTGAACAGTGCTATCCCACAATAAGATTGAGCTTTGGATTATGTATTTTGAAAAGTATTCTTGCTCTGGTGTTTTTATTTTGCCTGCCTGAAATAAAATAATTTTGGCCAAAAGGCAAAAATATTATCTTTGTGTCCAACAATAATATTGGTTTATTAAAATATATGTCATATGTCATATTTAACATGGAACTCAGAAAGATAGAGGCACAAACTTACCCAGGTCTACCTACAAGCAAACTCCATTGAATAAAATGGAAAATACTCTCAGGCAGTTCCATGTAGGACGTCAGCCATACTTAATAGTTAACAATATATAAAATTTGGTTCATAAATTAGAAGGTGTCTTTGTTATTAAAAAAAAAACCCTCTAATATGCTGAAAGTTGGATTACATACACAGATACATGCGTGACATGATCTCCCTGAACAATAAAGCATTTTCTTCCTCAAGTGGAACTTGGATACATTTCATTTGCAGCAGAAAGCATTGCAGAAGCTAGCTATCATTATTGCTCCACTTGAAATATTCGCGTCTCTTACCAAATGATTTCCCCTGTAATTGATGTCATAAAGAATATCTGTGTTAAGTTGTCTTCATTTCCCCAGGTTTCAATCCTTATGATGATCAATTATTTATATACAGACTAGATGAAAGGCAAGGTTGTAATGACCCAGAGGGCTTTAATAGTGACATCATAAATCTTAAGAGTGGAGCTCAAGTGGGTGATATTAACAAAAAACAGTGCTGGATGAGCGCATTTCACTTTTTGTGGAAGAAGCAGCACTGGGCTTGCCTCTATGAATCAATTCTTTTAATAGAGTAGGATCTTTAGCTTATACATTTTTACTAGCGCCGGGCTGAAAAGGTCTTCCAGGTTTGTGCAAACATTCCCATTTGGTTAGAATGAAAATGAAATATTTTCCACCCCACCCCCCCTATGAAAATGCAGTACACTTCTGAGGGGTTTGGCCTCAGGTTCTTCATGTTTTTCTTAGCAGGGAGATAAATATACCTAAGATATTACAAATAAAATATCTGCAGGCAATGTGGTGCACAAGTTATCCGCCAGTTGGCATGTACACAAATCCAACACTAAATAAAACATTACTTTAAGAAAACAGCCAAAAGACTGTCAATAATGCTCACGTTTTGTGGGATTGGTCAATTTCCTGGGGTTGAATTCAGTGAAATTTGTATACATGCACAGATATATCTCCAGTTGGGACCACCAGTAGAAATCTTAGAGACTAGAAGTAGTCCCTGGATCACAGTGTAGGAACTGTGGCCTAAGAACAAAGTGTATCCTTCAGAATTACTACCCATTATAGATTCTGTTTCTGACAAGCTACAGTATATTGTGGCTTTCTGAGCAGACTTCCTAAATCGAATTAATTTGTACGGGACATTAAAATGAAGTGACTGCTACAATTAGTGCTGAGTTCCTTTGTGAGCATAAGTCCCATGTGTCCTTTGGGCACTGTAACTTGGTAAGTGCATCTATAAGTCTTGGGGAGAGTGAATTCTAAACTATAAACTACTGGATTTCCTTATCTGGAAGTCAAACCATGTCAACAGCTGACAACAACAGACATTTACAGTGCCATTAAGTGAAATGTTTCAGGTGCACTAAATTAAATGTTTCACAGTCCATATATCACTCTAAGTCTGAAAATGGCATGTTAAAGGTAAGGAGACCCTCTCTAAAAGACTGATCTGTCTTCTTAAAATAGTCTTTCTCAACCTTTCTACATACTAATAGTGATTGGTTGTTAAATCTTCGGTTAATTCAAAATTGTTTTCGATTTTCCTTTTGCAAAAACTGTGCAAGTCAACAAAATGTAAAGGCAGATAGATTGAGAAATTTCTTCAGACTGATGGACTGAAGACAAGGAGAAAGAACTTTTCTTTGAAGAACTTCTGTGGGAAATGAAGGATGCTCTGGATAGTTATTTATTCAACATTTTCTGAAATACACACATACAGTTTCTGGAAGAATTCTATATAATTGAAACACTATTTCGATTACTGGTTTGCCAGGTCTTACTAAAAATGACTACAGTGACAGAGTCCCACAGTGGATATTTCATGGTGGACATTTTCAAATAGCTGTTGAAATAACATACGTAGAAGTCTGCATCTAGACCTCCACTCTTGCAATTTAGTAAGATGGGAAAAACTGCTTTCATAGTTCTGTTCAAGCGCATAGATTTTTTTCCACTGTGTTTGTCTAAAAGAGACCACCCATCTCAAATTCTACTAGATTCATAGGGACTTTGGGAACCAAGAATCCCTATGAGTAAGCCTTTAACCAGGATGTTACTCATTGCACACCCTGCTGAGGAAACATTTAACACAGATGCCACAGATGTAACATTCTATGAAAAATGGGGCCTGGGAGTCCCGATCTTTTGCTCCTGCACCAGTTAGAAAAAACTGTAAAGAATATTGCGTTACAACCTGTCTTTTAATTTGCCAGAGTTATTTTCCTCTATAAAATGGGTTTTCTGGTTTTCTACCTCATGCTCAGCATTCTTTTGCCTTTGTTTTGATGATACTCCTCAACATATCATTTCAAGGCAATCAAGGGTAGCATTGTCAATTATACACTTCTCCATCATTCTGTAGCCTCACTGGGTTTTTCTTTCCACCCAGGAGAAAAGTTCTCCCTTGGGATTTGAATGAAGCATGACACGCCAAGGAAACTGCCAACTACAGGAGAGATTATGGTACAATGAAGATTAGAATGCTCGAATCCTTCAGCCATCTTGTAACTAATGGAAGTGCCAGACTGCCATATGCCATCTGCAACACTTTTACTTAGCATGCTAAATGCTAATGTTCCCAAAAGGGTGACCCAAACAAGGAGGAAAACTCTCACAAAATAATTAACATCTATTCTTGGATACAGGAGAATAATCCCTCTGTCGTTTCATATTTCATCCAACACAAATGTAACATTTCCCCCTTTATTCAAGTTGATATTAATAATAATAATTTTAAAAGCCTTGTCACTTGAGAAGATAAATGTTATGTAAGGATGGAAGCCTTTAATATATTTATTGTGTTTTTGTTTTGTTTTGTATTTCAGCCCTACAGACCCCAGTAAAGAATTGTACTCTGGACTCTTCAATCATGAGGGAAGCTAGCATGTCAAAAGGAATTTCTGCTCTCATTCTGCACTGTCCCCATATATTGGCCTATTGATTCCTCAAGGCCACCCATCCTTTTGGGCACATAGATTTTTCTGTGGGGATTTCTTTTGCCAGGATTATTGCATGTGATGATGCAGAATTATTTTGTGGCAGTCTGGAAGAGACATATTGACCCATATAAGGAATGCAAATACATTCATTCATCCATTGGAGTTATCTGAAAAATCATATTTGTCCTCTACTGTAGAGTGCGTTTAATGATAAAAGTGGTTGCCATAATATTAACATCAGAACCAGTAAGAATCCTTCCTTCCTTCCTTCCTTCCTTCCTTCCTTCCTTCCTTCCTTCCTTCCTTCCTTCCTTCCTTCCTTCCTTCCTTCCTGCCTGCCTGCCTGCCTGCCTGCCTGCCTGCCTGCCTGCCTGCCTGCCTGCCTGCCTGCCTGCCTGCCTGCCTGCCACCATCTGAATTCAGGTTTCAGCAATGATTTTACAAATGAGAAAGAGAGGTAACAAAACTAGAGACTTGTCAAACGCTTCCCAAACAAGTCTTTGGTTGTACAGAATTAAAGCTTTGGGGAACCATTGTATTATTTGGTTCCAAATATAAAGAACTTCAGAGAACTTAGCAAGGCACTGTGAACAATGCCTTCCTGGAAAAATAGTTGCAGGGAAACAAGCTTTGGTTGGATTAGGACAACATAAAGGAGCCGATGACACAACTGAATGGTGGTATTTCACCCGCAGGCCAGTGGTTAAAGTATATATAAGTAAGCGGGCTCTGAAATAGCTAAACACAATTCTTGGTGCGCAATCTGGCAAAATTACAAAGGAAAGAAGGCAAAACAGGTGGAATATATTAACTGTTGGTCAGAAGAGAAATGCTGTCTAAAATACCCAGCTAATTCTGGAAATGAGTCAAAAATATATTTTTCAAATACATGTCTATTAAGAGATGCCTCAAGCTGATCTAGTATTACACCTGCTATTATTTGGACAGCGTCTTCTTAATTCCAGTTCTGTAAGTGATTTAGTTGTGGAGGCACACTGGTGGAAGAAACACATTTGATATCACTATGGATAAATTCCATTACAGTACCATATATTGCAAGCTCAAAACTAGGGACTGAAAATGTCACTGTTTCAGCCATGATTCTATAAGCCCATCAAAAATGTAAGTTGAAAATGCTACTCTAATATTATTTTATTTAAAACCAATTTTAGAATTAGCTAGCTAACTATCACCTATTTAGTTTTGAATGTTTGGATTGGTGGTTAAAGCATCAGACTAAAAACTGTGAATTTTAGTTTTGCTTTAGATCCAAAGCTTGTCAAGTGATCATGAGCCAATCACTTTCTCTCAGCTCTCAGCCAACCATTTGCAAAAAACCTTGCCAAGATAACTGTAGTAGGGTGTTGTTCAGGCAGTCACAAGAGACAAGACTGATTTAAAGGTACACACATGCTCACATGTGCGTGCATACACATCTCCAGTTGCTATGAACATCAATTTGTTCTCCTGAAAATAATATTGTCTCTGAAACATAAAATATTAGATAGAATTTTTCATTATAAAGCATTATTTTCTTAACCACACACACTGGAGTTAAGGATTACAGAAATAATGCACGAGAAACATTTTTATATTTGGAACACAGTATATGCTAAGCGAGTATTATTACTGCTTATTATAAGTTTTCCAATAACCTCTGAAAGAGCCAAAAATACAAGATATTTATTTTATTTTCCTTAATCATCTATAATACATTCCTCCGGTTGAAACTGGGATTTTTATTTAATAGTTTTTAAAAGTGTCATTGAAATATTTTAACATGGTATTTGGCCTGTGGTATATTCATAAAAACAAACAACACATTTTTCTTCATTATTCAAGTCGTACAACTGGAGTCTAATGTTTGTTTGCAATCAAATAATAACCACAACATTTATCATACAAATTATCTGAACTGGTATGTCTGTTTCAGGGCTCTGAATTTGTTTTTGTGATGTTACAGACGTTGTATTTTACCACAGAGTGGGATTTGTGTTCAGCCACACATATACAGGAACACAAAAGGTCATTATGTCACAATGAAGCGAGAACCATTGTTACATTACTTTAAGAACCACCTAGTGGTCAAATGGAATATAACAGGGGTCTCCAACCTTTGCAACTTTAAGTCTGAAGGACTTCAGCTCCCAGAATTTCAGCTCCAGAGCTTTGCTGGCTGGAGAAG
>JAPKID020002961.1:0-12791 GCA_026931265.2 Tropidonophis doriae
ATGGCGTTTCTTATACTCGGCGTATAAGACGACCCCCGATTTTCGGTTGACTTTTTTTTGTTTCAAAAGTCGTCTTACACGCCAGAATATACAGTATTCCCCCGATAAGCACAGCGTTTGCTAAAACAATTTCCCTCAGCTAATGCCAGCGACTGCTTCTTTAAGGTCCAGAAATGAACATGCAAACAGCCCTCGCAGGTCAGACCAAGCACCGTTCAACCCAGCATCCTTCTGGGCTGCTCTGAAGCAGATGGAGATGGAGGCCCATTTTCAAGGTTGCTGCCCCCAGCTTGGAGCTTATTTTTCAAAACGATTGTCCCTTGACTGACTGGTGCATGAATCCCTTAAAACAGGGGTATTAAGTATGTAGATTCAGCGGTAATGACTGAGGCGAAAAGGCAGCAGCAACAGAACTATTAACAGGCTAAAGGCAACTCCAGAACTAAGCCAACAGACAGCTCCCGCTCGGCAGTTTTATACTCCCAACTATCAACAGGGAGGCCAATCAGCTTGCTTCAATCTTCCCGCTCCAGCTCTGCAACTTGGCCAATCAGCAATGACTGTGCGTGGATGCGCCTCATGAAACAGGGACATAACAAGGGGTGTCAAACTTGATTTTACTGAGGGACGCATCAGGGTTTTGTTTGACCTCAGGGGACCGGGGTGGGCGTGGCCAGCTTGACGTCACTCGTGTTGGGAGCACCTAGGGTGGCCTGAGTGCTCTGCCAGTGAAAACAGGCTCATGATCTCTTTTCAGTTGTGAGGGCCTGCAGCATTCTGCCAGTGAAAATGGAGCTTGAGTGGGCCACATGTGCCCCTCCCCCACAGCCCCCTCTTTTCGGCCATGACAGCATCCTGCAGAATTCCATTTTCACTGTGGACTGATCCTTCTCTGTTTCCAGGGCAACCTGCTGGTCCAGATCTAAGCACTCCATACGCAAGATCCGACCCCCGGGCGTTGAGTTTGACACTCTTACCTTAAAACATTAAAATTGATTTATGAGATTGTCCATAATTTTAAAACTTTATTGCCACAGTTAAGTGAATCACTGCAGTTGTGAAATTAGCAACCCAGTTGCTAACATGAAGCTTACTCCCCCCATTGGCTTTGCTTGTCAGGTCACAAAAGGTGATCACATGACCCTAGAACACTGAAACCGTCATAAATATGAGTCAGTTGCTAAGAAACTGAATTTTGATGATGTGACCATGCCGATGCTGCCAACGGTCATGTGGAAAATGATTGTGTTGCTTTTTTCAGTGCCATAACTGAATGATCACTAAATGAACTGTTGTAAATCGAGGACTGCCTATATGAGGAGTCAGTTCCCCATTCCTGTCTTGCAACCTGCAAGGCTGAAGGAAGAACTGACGATCAGACTTCTTGAAATGGAGGATAGAAAAATAACACTACTTAGCAGTTGTGTTATTTGACATATGACCATTTTTCACACTTATGACTGTTGCAGCATCCCCATGTTCACGTGATCCAAATTCAGATGCTGGGCAATTGATTCACATTTATGACAGTTCAAGGGTCCAGGGGTCATGTGACCTTCTTTTGCGACCTTCTGCCAAGCAAAGTCAATGGGGAAACCAGTTTCACTTAACATCCATGTTACTAATTTACCAAGTGCAGTGATTCGGTTAACAACTCTGGCAAGAATGGTTTAAAATGGAGCAAATCCACTTCACAAATGTTACACTTAGAAAAAGAAATTTTGGGCTCAATTGTGCTTGTACGTTGAGGACTACCTGTAGCTTCAAACTTTAACTACTTCTAATGACTTCATAAGACATTTTATTATTAGCATCTTACTCCATTCTTGGTTGCCAAGATGTGTATCTCCTTTCGTATAAAATGCTGCAAATGTATTAAGTAAATTGACTCCTTCCTTCTGTGCTGCAAAGCTGAACAATAGAAAAATAATTTATCGTAACATGAAAGAAATGTTGAAAGTTTCAATTCCATTTCACCCTGATATACTTTTATTAAAACTTTATCCAAATTTGTATTTCTTATTAATATATTAAACTGGGGTTGCGTATGTTAATAGTGCAAGAATTATATATGGTTCTATTGGAAAATATTTTTGATCTGCTCTGTGGCCTTTCTTGAGTTACAGCAGGGGGCGTGCAAGTACTTGTGTTTTAATGATTAATGTGAATCACCTTCAATATGATAAGAGTTGATACAAGAACTGCCTCCAATGCAGTCCCAGAGTCACAAAATATAACTGTGGTTATGTGCCAGTGTGGTTGTTATTTAGGACACCAGTTCCCCTTTATCTGTTTTTCTTTTCTCTTCATTGGGTCAGCCTTTCCCCCCAATTTCTGCAAGAGGCACTCCCTGGAAGGAGGAAGTAGCCCCCTGCTAATCAGGACTCTGTCATCTGCACCTCTATAACTATCAGGTTTGGTTCTGCAACCCAACAAGACAGACAGAGACTTCAGAGGATAATTAGAACTGCAGAAAAAAATATATGCTACCAACGAAAATGGTTTCCATTGGGAACCTGTACACTGCATGAGTCAAAAAGAGAGCTGTGAAAATAACTACAGACCCCTCACATCCTGGACATAATCTGTTTCAACTCCTACCCTCAAAATGACACTAAGGAGGACTGCACACCAAGACAACTAGACACAGGAACATTACTAATTACTATTAATCTTCTCATCATTCCTATCACCCATCTCCTCCCACTTATGACTGCAGGACTGTAACTTTGTAGCTTGTATCCTTACGATTTATGTTGATTGTTTCCTAGTACGATTTGATAGCTTCTTTAGTAACCTTGACTATTACTGTTGTATTTTCTTATTCTTGATGAATGTATTTTATTCTCCTTATGTCCACTGAGAGCATCTGCACCAAAGACAAATTCCTTGTATGTCAAATCACACTTGGCCAATAAAGAATTCTATTCTATTCTATGGAGGTCAACTCTATAATTTATTTATATATAAAATTTATAGGCTGCCCATCTTACCTTAAAGTACTTTCTACTCTATTCTACAATAGAATAGAAGATAAGAGAATAGATTCTAAGGAGGTCGACTCTATAATTTATATATAAAATGTATAGGCTGCCCATCTTACCTCAAATTGCAACTCATTTTGAGAAGCTTGAAACAAGGATGGACAGACTTAAGTTGGAAGATCTACTTTGGTGTTCTTTTATTAGAAAAAAGAAAATTGCAAAAAGATTTACAAAGCAGGCTTAAATGAATTTTTTTTCAAGTCCCAGATCACTGTCCTTCCAATTCATTTGTTTTTTTCCTTCTGAGACCACAGGGGCTGGCCGAACTTTAGCTGTATCTCTCCCTGTAGAGAGAACACATATCCTGTGGGTACCTGGAGCCCCAGCCGATGGCTTTCCGGCAATCTCAACAAGGGTAGGACTTGTCTCCCATGTGCATCTTCTCGTGTCTGATGAGATGCGACTTCTGCCGGAAGGTTTTCCCGCACACGCAGCAGGCGTAGGGCTTCTCTCCCGTGTGCGTCCGCTCGTGTTGACTCAGGCTGGACTTGAAGCAGAAACCTTTGCCGCACAACGGGCACCGGTACGGCTTCTCGCCTGTGTGAATCCTTTGGTGTTTAATAAGCTTGGAGCTCTCCTTGAAGGACTTCCCGCAGTCCGAGCAAATGTAGGGTTTCTCTTCCGAGTGGGACCGCTTGTGTTTAATGAGACTCGAGCGGTTATTGAACCGCTTCCCGCAGACCAAACACTTAAACGGCTTCTCCCCGGTGTGGATGATTTTATGAGCCATCAGCCACGAGCTCTGGCTGAAGCACTTGCCGCAATCCGAACAGGCGTAGGGTTTCTCCCCTGTGTGGGTCCTCTCGTGCGCCAGGAGGTTGGCTTTGCGGTTAAAGCTCTTCCCGCAGTCCGAGCACTGGTAGGGTTTCTCTCCTGTGTGAGTCCTCTCGTGTGTGATGATGTGGGAACTCTGGCTGAAGCTTTTCCCACACACCGAGCACTTGTAGGGTTTTTCCCCTGTGTGGGTCCTCTCATGCTTGACCAGGTAGGAACGCTGCTTGAAATTTTCCCCGCAGAATGAGCACTTGTAAGGTTTCTCTCTAACCGTGGATTTCTGATCGTTAAAGGAGTCTGGGAGGGTGCTGGTACAGTTGGGGCCTTTTGCACAAAAGGAAGCCGCTTCTACCGCAGCTTCTGGATGGCTCCCCGCCTCGACCATAGATATCCCAGGAAACGCGTACATGTTTTCCTCCAGCAAATCCCCGTTGAATTCCATGTAGTCAGGCCTCACCATCCAACAGGTGGCCACTTCGGGCTTTGTCACTTCCCCATTGCCTGTACGAATGAAAAGAAAAAAGAAAAGGCAACCAATGGATTACAGGAATATGAAAGGTGCCACATGCCGTTGGTTTGTCTGTTCATATTCTGACCGAGGCTTCCCGAGAGCATGAAGCAAACTCCTGGTCCTGGCAAAAAACCCTTTTATTAATTTACTGTGAATTCTGCTCATTTACATCCAGCAAAGTCTTTCAAGGGAGGATTTACAGTCACAGACCTTATCTGGCTTGGAGAGCTGCCAAACCGATATCTGCAGAACTTGGCAAGGAGTCTCATAGAGTCACAAACCAATTAAACAAACTAATTGTCTCCTGCAAACTCCACTCCCCCTTTGCTCCTTTTATTTCCTCTGGGAGGAGCCATTCATTGTCCACTTGTAGTCCTACTCCCAAACCGACCCCTTTTCTTCAGCTGTTCCCTTCATCTAGCAACTCTGCACATGCGCCATTGGGAACAGGCTCCAGCTGTTCGTCTGCCTCACTGATGTCTGACTTTGGAGGCAGCTGATAATTGCATACGTCTCTAGCCCCCCCTCTGCTTCCGACACAGAGCCCTCATTAGAGCCTTCCCCAGAATCCAGGACCGGCCCATGTTCCTCCCCAACCTCCTCACTGTCTGAACCTGCTACCGGCTCCACTGGCCACTTGCTGGCCACAACAAAACTCACCAATAAGTTCATTTCAATCAGGGGTGTCAAACTGGCGCATCCCCAGCAGGCCATGCCCATCCCAACTCCGCAAAGGCAAAAAACATCATGATACGTCACGTGACGCAATTGAGTTTGACACCCATGATTTAATGTTAAAGAGCCAGAGAATTAGGACCATACAATATAGAGTGAAAAGGGTCCAGATGATCCATTTAATCTACAACCCTGGATCCAAGGTTGGTCTCTTCAGATCGGTGTCAGGGCTCCTGGAAGGAGGAGTGAAGATGGCGATGCATCAAATCTTTCTTCAAGACTGCTAGGAAATCCTCTCATGAAGAGGCAATGACAATCTGCCAGACCTCTACATCCATTCTTCACAACAGTAAAAATGGACAGGGAGACAAATGGTAAGTGGTTAATGCGAACCTAGTAAGGATCTATCCACTTCCTTGACGGTCACAAACCAATGTGAGATAACAAGATAACATCACAAGATGGTACCCCAATCACCACAAGGGACGCTACCAAAATAAGTGCTGTCTTCATGCTTCTGCATCTTCTGAAACACCTTGTCTGAATACAATCTGAAGAGAGCCCAGACCTATTATCAGAATTTAAAGGTGATATTCTTTTTAAGTTTACCATCTCAAGGTTTATAATGCCTTAGTCCTTAACACAACTAATCACTAAACTGACTGATACTTGGCAGTTTGCCCGGACTGACCTCGACTAGACTTGACACACATGAAAGCTTTGACTCTTCAGATGATACGTTGTTTCCTGCAAACCTACTCTTCACAGAGGATTTCTTTTAAAGCCTCTTGGGAGGGGCCGGTCAATTAGGCAGCTGATACTCATTATCTCCTCCAGTTGCGTCTCTCTTCTAATTGTCGCTGCCTTCTCTCAATCCTTCTAAGCCTGACATCAGGGAGCAACAGGGTTTCCTCCTCCCCACTACACCAAACCCCAGGTGCCTCCTGATGCCTAGGGGGGCTCTCTGCTCTCTCACTCTCGGCTTCCTCCTCCTCTAGAGCAGACTCATAGGACTCCTCACTAGATGAATCCATCAGCAGCTCATCTGGAGCCCGCTAGGCCACAACAGTAATGTAACTGAAGGTTTCATTTATACTGTGTATAATTCCTTATCCTTATAATTCCTTATTCCTTATCTGGACAAAGCTGGCTTATGGATTCCAACATACATTATAGATCCAACACACAGACTTGACTCTCAATTTTTCAATATTTAAAAAAAGATGCTAACTCATATGCTAAATTTCCTGAAATTAGTGTTCAGAATACTTAGTCCACAGAACAGATCATGGTTTTCTTGGATGCATGCACTTCCCCTATATAATTTACACTTACAGTCTTAGCATGGCCTTTTCCTCATTTGAATCATAATTTGGGAGTGTCACATCAAACATCCGTTTCATTAAAATACGTGCATATTGGTGAAAGTCCAGCTTCGCACAGGATTCCCAAAGTACCACTTCATAGGAAAGCGGATCCAATAAGACAGTTATGAATTTTCCTGCAACTTGAACCTTAAACAAACAATTATATTTAGTCATATAGAATTAATGTAGTACATCAATGTAAAGAAAGCAATCAATTTTGAAAAATGAAAAGAGACATTTCATCATATCCTGCTTCCCACTCTAATCCCTACCCTGTTTTTCCCAAAATAACATTTCCCCGGATAATAAGTCCAATTGGGCTTTTAAGCTCATGCGCTAAAATAAGCCCTTCGCCCAAAATAAGCCCTCCCCAGAAATATTGCAACACAGCAGAAGCCATGACGTGACCATGCTTGCCACCTCTTGCACCTCAAAAATAATAAGGCCTCCCTGAAAATAAGATCAAGTGTTTATTTCGGGGGTCAAAAGAAAATAAGTCCCTGTCTTATTTTTGGGAAAACACGGGTAGGAATCTAATGATTCCTATTAAACAGAAGACTGAATTGAGATCTTACAGTTTATCCAAAGTCTTGCATGAAATGTTTCAATAGACTCGTAATGCAACATTTTGTTCAATAAAAAAAACACTAGACCCTGCTTCGAGAATGGAGAAGTTGTGAACCCCCAGGAATTGAAGAGTGGAGCTACAACAAGATCTAGAGGGTATGCTAAATAGACTGTCTTGACTGTCCTGAGGATCAAGCATTGGTCTTTGTAGTGCCTGTGAGTTTGCATATCGCAGCATCTAACGCATTATATTAAAAAGGAGAGGAACCTGGAGGGCAACTTTAGAGGTATGTTTATACTAGGATACATTTCAAATTATTCCTGAATCTCAGTATTGAAATTCCCATATAAAGAACACCCTTAGAATCGCTGAATGAACAATGATTGGAACAAATGATTGGTTTATAATTCAAGAGATTTTGGAACGGAATGAATTGTTCATGTCCCTTAATGGTATCAATTAAGATGACTGAGTGACTCTGAGCCAGTCATTCTCCCTCAGCTCAGCTCACCTCATAGGGTTGTTGGTGGGAGCAAAATAGGAGAAGGGAAGAGTGTTATATATGTTCACCACTTTAAGTTAATTATAAAAATAATAATAAAGGGCACTTCTCCCAAACTTGGATAGTAGGGATTACTAGAGCAAGAAAAGAAAGAGAGAAGGAGGGAGAATGGGAGGGAGGGAAAGAGACATAAAGACTCCTTCAACTGAAACTCAATTCAAATTTAAATACCGTATTTTCCGGCGTATAAGACGACTTTTGAAACGAAAAAAAGTTAACCGAAAATCGGGGGTCGTCTTATACGCCGAGTATATCCCGAAAAACGTCTCGATATGCCGCTAAACGAATTTTCCAACTCTTCTCCGCAGGGGAAAGGGGCGAATTTACCTTCAGGGACCGAAAACCGCTCCGGGGCTCCGCGGGATTAGCAGGCGCTGTTGCGTCTCTCCGGAAGGCGAGGCGCTGCTGATGGCAGCCTCTGGAGGTGCTTGCCCATGGGCAGGCATCTCTGCCTGGCTGGCCCGAGCGCAACTTTCTGAGCAGCCTGGCTTGCCAAGAGGGGAGTTGAGCAAAGCGGGGACGAGGCGGAGGAAAGCCGAGCCGCCGGAGCCCCAAGGCTACCGAAAAGAGCCTCCCCCTGCCCAAGCATTTGATCATAAAAGGAGACAGGCTGTGGTGAGCTAACAGCTGAACTCACTCTTCAGGGAATATGGCAATCAGGGAGGCCGGCGACGGAATGGGGGCGGGGGATGCACGCTGAGCGGGACCGAAGCTTCCGCTCTTCCAGGAGTCCGGTTCGCCTCTTGTTTGACTCAAGGGTCAGTCCTACCTACTCTATTCCTCCGAAGCAGAGGCAGTCCTGCGCAGGGTGACTCTCGGGAGTCCTAGAAAGTCGGCATCGCCTGGGCGTACTGGCGCGAAGCAAGTCCTTTTGGGCTTCGCTTAACGTCAGCGCAGCGCCCAATCCTATTCACATTTACCCCCCCCCCCCCGGGGGGGAGGGAGTTTTACAACTTTTTTATTCTGAAGAAAGGGCCTCAGTCCGAATGAAATGGACAAAGTTGTTGATAGGTGATTGGTGCTGCCCTTTTTGTTAGTATTAATATACATATTTGTTTTAAAGTATTCAATGTTTTAATGTTCCATTTTAATCACAATATTATTTGAGCTTACATAATAATGCTATCTTTCAACCTCTAATCCTTCCCTCTAGTTATTGCTTTTATTGTATTAAAAATATGTGTGCTAATATTCCATCTATTCTTATTTCTAACTCTATTCTGGCTTCTAATTAGGCCATCATTGCTGATCCTAGTGTTAGATTGAAATCTTGGTTCTCATCTGTTAAAAGCATGATGTATTTGTATATGACCTGTATGTATTTAGACAGTGATCAAGGAACACTACATTTAAACTAAATCTTAGATGTGCATCTGTATCATTTTTAAGATACTGATTTTCAAACTGTGTATTTATTTCATGCTAACAACTGTGAACAGGACACAGGTATGCTGCTTTTTTGTAGTTTATTATGTGTCCAACAAAAAATGTCTGTATCAAATACTGAATAATGGAAATTGCTCAAAATATTCTATGTTTGCATATTGTGTTTCATATTGACGACCTGTTTTGGGGGGTACCCTTCACCTGAAGCAAGAACTTCAGGTATTAATAGCTAATGTTAAGCTGATAAAGGGAGTAGAATATGTATATTCTGCTTTTATTAGCTTTGTGTATTTTCAGTTATTAGACTATTGAGTAACTATTGAGTTGTGTCTTGATAAATTGATCATGCAGGGTTCTAATCTGTTTTCCATTTAAGAAACCACTCTTATGTAGGTTTTACAAGGGGAAAAACATAGAGGAAGTGAAAAGAAGGAGCAATGTGATATGGGTTATGAAACAATAAATATTGAACTTGGTTGCAGATTGACATTAAATAATTCAGAACCTTATTCAGAATCTAAATTTCATTCTAAATATTTATAGCATAGTTATGCTATTCTATAGCCAGAAAGGCAGTTAGAATAGTAAGAAAGTTTCATCTTTAGAATCTAAAATATTGCTGTACCTTTAGATGTGTATGTTAATATGGGGATTGTTATATTTTCTATTTGTTACAGCTGTGATTGTATATGCACCCAATTTTGTACAGATAAGGTAATTTGAAGTCCCATAATATACTGGAGCAAAGCTTAATGAAAACAGAATGAGAATAAAGCTCATTTGGCTCTTATTTGAAGATCCATCCCTTTTACATATACTTGGTGGCTTAATTTTTCAGTACATCTTTTTCCCATGACGTAAACAGATGAATTATTTGCTTTACCCCAATACATATATCAAAACATTTTTTAATTCTATGTTCTGTATGAATCATTCATTTTTAAATACTTAATTTTCTATTTTTGTTATCCTCTAGGCCGAAAATTGAGAGGGAAGGCCTTTTACTTCGTTAATGGGAAGGTGTTTTGTGAAGAAGACTTTCTAGTAAGTGTGCTGCAGTCTTTTCCATGCTACTGATCATGGTAAAAAATTATTTTTGTCAGAAGTGAGAGGATCCTTATTCAACATAAAATGATATCACAAATGTTGCTTATGAAGTAGGTTGTATGTCTTTCGGTAGTTACAGTAAAGTTATTTGCTGGATATATTTTATTGGTAGCTCTGTTTGCTTTTGATTTATTTTAAAAGTAAGGTAAAGAGTTAAAAAATAACTTCTCATCAATGTCCTCTGATCAAGTGTCTCTAAAAATGAGAAGATTAAATGAAGCAATCAGTAATGACAACTTATCTTTCCTAAATGTAGTACAGTGACATTTATTGATAATTGACTTGTGCTTAGATCTACAGGTGCATAAAAATAGAATCTAGATTGTTGTTCATATGTTCCTATATGTTCATATGTTCCTATAAGAATACAAAATACTTAACAGAAACACCAAACGGGCCTGCATTTTCTTTGTCTCACTAATACGTCTGGCATTAAATGGTCCTATGTGCTATGATACAAACCGTGTGATTTACATAGGGATTTTTGATATCAAGATGCAAATATGGAGAGGCCGGATTTGCATTGTCATATCTTCAGGGGTGTTTTATCAGGTTTTTTATCACTGGGTTTTGTACTAGATGCCTGTACATCTACTAAAATGTATATTTGCTGAGAATTCATGTTTCTAGTTAACTCAGGGGATTCAGCAATATTTACCCCAAATGTTTGGAAAAGAGATTAATAATGTTTACATCCTGCTGAGATTTTCGCTGGAGATTTCACTTTCTTAGTTGCTACACTACATTAGCATTAAGGAAGCTTTTAAAAGCAAGTAAATGAGAATGGCTTTTAAGATTCAAGGCGCTGGAGAGACTATGTGTTAGTGTGATTTCCTGTTAAAAAGTAAAAAAGTCTTTATATTTAAACAATTATGGTTTTTTCCCAACTGCAGTATTCAGGCTTTCAGCAGTCAGCTGATCGATGCTACATTTGTGGTCATTTGATCATGGAAATGGTAAGGGACATTTTATTTATAAAGAAAACCAATTTGGGGGGGTAGAGCAGTGTAGAATAATGCACTAGCAATTCAGTGTTGTAATTTAGCTTACAAGATATATTTCTTTCAAGAAATAAAGTAAGCAGAAAAAACTTCTAAATATATTTATGTAAGCAACTAAGAGAAAATGCAATAAATTAAATGGTACAGGTAATCCTCAATTTACAACCAGTTGTTTAACAACTGTTTGAAATTACAAGAGTTTCTTACCTAAATAAAACATCACCCTGGCCTCACCCTTAATTACCCACATGATTGTGATCTGGTCCCTTGGCAACCAGTTCATACCTACAATTGATTTTCAAACAGCCTGCAAACAGAATTGCCATTTCCTCTTTTCCATCTTCTATCTTCTCCAGAAAGTAAATGTGGAAAGCAGCAGAAAAGATTGCAAACTACTGCTGCTCGCTAAAGAGACTCTCGTCTCAGGCGGGCTGGCTGAGAGTTGCTTGCTGAGGGGAGCTGAACTCCTTCAATGGAGTAGAGAAACAGAACTCCGATTCTAAAGATCCTAAAAATATCCGATATTTCTCCACCCCATAAGACAATGTCAGTTTTTGCCCAGGCATTGAAGGAAATGTTTTTGGTCACCACCAAGCATATTTTCTTCAATGCCTGGGCAAAAACTGACTTTGTCTTGTGTGGCGGGAAAATATCTGATATTTTCAGGTTCTGAACTTTTTTTATTCCATTCTGCCAAACCCATATCCTTCTGCCAGCTCATAAAGATGAGAGGGAGCTGAAATCGAAGCAGAGAATGGAAAGCAGGGTAACATAAGGAGCATGGGATGGCTCAGGTGGCTGGGGAAGGCCACGCATGAGTGTCTATCTATAGGGCTGAAAAATTCTGCTTGGATTTGAACAGGAAGGATTTTCAGCTCCTGAATAGAGCCTCCCAGGGTTTCCTCAGCTCCTCCTGAGGCCTCCTGCTCTCTTTAATCTGGGACTCTATCTACTAATGTGCAGAATTACATTAGCAAACGGATGACCACAACCGGATGATTGTGCTCATTGAGCAAAGCAGTGGGCTGTCACTGCTTTAAAATCACCTGGCCACTAGTAATCCTTAGCAGCATAAAACTCCTAGTCAAAATAACATAGCATTTTTAGTTATTTCCTAATTACATCAGGAAAAATTACAAAGAAGCAAAAGTTATTTTAAAGAAAAAAAAAGAGGGGTCCTTGGTTCTCTCTGATCTTAAAATACTTCTTGAGTTTAAAATAAAGTAAGTAAAGTACGGTAGTTAGTACATTGATTTGGAGAACCTTTTTAACTCAAGCATAAATTTTCCTTCAACATACTGGTTTCTTGGCAAATGTAGATGTTTGTTTCTCCATAGATTCTAATCCTCACAAGCAGCATTCAATAAAGCAACATGGATGCAGAAAAGAATTGATGCTTAAAGATATTGCATCATTTTGTATTTTTTTCTTGACCCTCATTGATAGTATGGTAATTATTATCTTAAAAATTTGAATTGTTGATTTGAAATTATTCTTCGAAGTCATCCAGTGTATCATAAATTAAGGTCCAGTAAAATAAAGAGTTATGTAAGATTCGTAATTGGTTTACATGTTAACTCCAAAATGGAAGTTTCTTTTAGTGACTATTGTTTGCTGTGGCATGGTATCCTAAGAATATTACCATATGATAAAACTACAATTTGAACTTTTCCTGTGGCTGGAGCTAATTGGAGGATTTAAAGACACAAAGAGGAAGAGTAAAACCAACAGGAATAAGTGAGCACTGAATACTGCAATCATTAAAATGGAGTCCGAGGGAGCAGCTGTAGTTATCT
>JAPKID020002962.1:0-12790 GCA_026931265.2 Tropidonophis doriae
TAATGCACTGAATGCACGGAGTGTATGAAATGATAGGTATGTAACTCATACCACCTTAAACTGAAGAATTATTAACTGTTGTATGAAGCCTTGGTGCGATCTGCACCCCTGATATGGATGCCTTTCAAAATATTTCGTATATACCCTATGTACCCTTTTCCTGAGAAAATTGTAAAACCAATAAAACTTTTTGAATACAAAGTTATTTCAGTTTACATGAGCCCAAGAAGTTTGCCTTTCCTTAACAGGATTTGATTTGGTAAAGTGATGAAAGAAGTGTATGTTTTTCTACAGAACTCCCATCTTGATATTAACTGAAATTTATGTTTAGTGATGAATGGCAATTAAATATTTTGGATATACACCTAACTACTCTCTATTCTGCTTTATATTTACTGCTAGATCAGAATCTTCAGTCATGATTTTAAATAAGTACGCCCATCTGATGACTAAAATATACAATAAAGGGGCATTTCATGGGTGTAGGGAGGTTTCACCAGTATGCACAAACACCTGCAGGTTCCAAGTGTGAGCACTGAACAAATCCACTTTGTTATTAACAACTCCCTAACTCATTTGTTTTATTTACATTTTTATAATAATACTTTATGATTTATGCTCTTTAAAAGATTAACCCTAAGTTCCAGCACAGCATATTTTAATGACTGTGACTATAGCCTTAGGCATGTGCTACTTCTGTTTTGTTTTTCAGTTATGTATCAGCTTGGATGGAGCCTTTGGGTGTTCATGGAACTCTGCTTCATGCTCCATTTTTCAACGATGTTGACTGAGGACCCAAAACATTAGGTCTGAAGTCATACAGCATATGCAGAGTTTAGTTTGGGATTCAAATCCTGCCCTCTTGGCTTCTGATTTGTTTGTGTTAACCTAAACTAGAATATATGAATTCTATTTGGAATTATAGGTTTATGTTTTATTTGCATAATGGATTGTAGCTGATGAATATTCTACGTTGACTGCTTTCTTATGTTTTAGGCTTCATCGGGAGTTAAATTCTACTTCAAAATCTCATAGTTTTCCATGAACATAATGAGTTCATGATATTCTCCACAATGATCTTGTTTTATTTTTTGTAAACACTTGCTTTAAAACTTTACTGAGGACACAGGAGTTCTGAGAACTGAGAGGAAATGGAAACTGCTCAGCAGCAGGATTGTGGATAATTGTAACAACTTTAGTCCCATCCTAAAACTTGTTTAGCTACAGTAAAACGTATGAGGATTAAATGTGCCAACAGTTCCAAGTCATTGAGTGATGAGCATTCACATATGGATTTTCTTGAAGTGTCAGCATTCATATGATTATCATCCTGATGGGAAGCTGCTGCCAAACAGGTTTCTCATGGTAATTAATCTATATATTAGGTTAGTTTTAGAAGAGCTAACTCATCATTCCACTGTTCCAGCCTTATGCTTCCAAATAACCAGATATCTTTATGGTGGTATCACCCAGTGACACCTTTTTTAGGGTTTGGGATGGCATAGTTATTATATTGTCTCGGGGGGGGGGTGTATCCAAAAATGTATCTAAACCTCAATTGATGAATTTTCAAGTAACAATAATTAGAAAAAGTAATAAATTGAATTATAATGTGGTTTGAAATTCAGTACAGGTCTGGTAGAAGGAGCAGCATTTAAACCCTCCTTCAAAAAGTCAGCTCCTAAAAGTGTCCACTAGAAAAACATTCCTTTGGTGTTTGTGTAAATTGGTTGTGGACTTTCTCTTTGGCATGCTAAATACATTCAGGCTCACTTATCATGAAAAGGTGCCATGTAAGTTCTTGCCATGTAAGGGATACTTGAAAATAAGTTGTATCCACTGGTTAATATGCACGTGGTCGCTATATAGAATGGCTTTCATTTGCTGGTATCTGACTCTAAAGGAAACAAACGTCTTAATATTTTATTACTTTATCGAAGTATAAAACACTGAAGTACCAACAAAAATGAAAATAAGGGGGAAATGAGGGAGGAAAAGGGGAAGCAAGAAAAGTGTAGGGTTAAGGAGAAAAGAAAAAGCATTGACTTCTGACTCCTTTTGCTGCAGTAAAATAATGTAGTAACATAAAACCTCAACTTTTTACTTTTATATGATATGATACTAGCCGTTTCTATAACAACAAACCTATCTAATCAACAAAATCCAAAATCAAAGTTTCATTTATTTCCACCTCAAACACAACGTCCAACAACGGTTTCTAAGTGAAAACAAAATTAATTGTGTTCTATTCTTTAATAAAAGCAGTCAATTTAGACACCTCTGCTAATTCCATCAACTTTTTCACCCATTCCTCCATTGTGGGGATCACAGTATCCTTCCATTTTTGTGCATAAAGTATTCTTGCTGTGTTAACATATATAACATCAAAGTTCCAATTTTTTTCAAGTTCTTTATCTATTAAGCCTAAAAGAAAAATATCTGGTTTATCTTCACATTTACTTCTGTATTAAGGTATGACTCCTGCTCTAATGTCCCAAAGGTGCTTTTTCAGGAAGCAACTGGACTTTCTTGTTTTTCTTTTGAAGATGTTTTGCTTCTCATTCAAGAAGCTTCTTCAGCTCTGACAGGATAGTGGGGAATAGAAGGATTTATATTCCTTATAGTCAGCTGGACATTTGCATCCTTTTATAGGGTTAAAGTACTTGGATGTTTATCTGTGTCCTCAGGGTCACCTGAGTGGTGTTCCTGGTTCTTGTAGTCTGCATTCCCCCCACCCCGGTAATCCATTCCTACTCCCATACCATTCAAAGGGTGTTAATCCCAAATTATGTAGCTAAAAGTCTGTAGATCTTCTCAGTCATTCAGGTCATGGTTGTCCCAAAGGTGTTTTTTCAGGAGGCAACTGGACTTTCTTGTTTTTTCTTTGAAGATGTTTCACTTTTCATCCAAGAAGCTTCTTCAGATCTGACAGGATAGTGAAGAATGGAAGAATTTACATTTACAGATGAACCTCTAAGTGCTTCAACAAACCTCTAAAAGGAGGCAAATAACCAGCTGTCTGCAAGGAGTATAAATCCTTCCATTCTCCACTATTCTGTCAAAGCTGAAGAAGTTCTTGGATGAGAAGTGAAACATCTTCAAAGAAAAAACAAAGTCCGGTTGCCTCCTGAAAAACCACCTTTGGGACAACCATGACCTGGATGACTGAGAATCTCTACAGAATCCTGCTCTAATATTTCTTTGCTTTGACACATATCCAACATAAATGATAAAAAGTTCCTTCTTTGCATTTACATTTCCAACGTTCATTTGAGGTGCTTTATGCATTCTTGACAATTTGTCCGGGATTAGTTACCAATGGTACATTATCTTATAAAATTTTTCCTTTAAATTATAATTTAATGTGCATTTTAGACCTCTCCCATTATTCAAACACTATATTATATCCAACGTTCTTTGCCCACTAAATTATACATTATTTACATACTCATTCTTCAAATTAAATTTCAATAGCAATTTATAAACCTTAGCAATAGTATATTCATCACTACCACACAATTGGATTTCCAATTTGTTTTTTACAAAATTAAATCCATAGCTCTTTTTGAGCAGTTTGAAAGGAAAACACTTCTATTGCAATAACTACTCTTACAAATTGGCATGCTAAACATTTTACAGTGGCTGGAGAGAAAAAAAAAATCACAAGATTAAGGCCAATCTGTCTGAGGAATTGCTCCAGAGATATTTCTGTAGACACGTCATTCATGAACATTCAGCACATTTCATATAGTTTTTCTTTTGCAAAAGCTGCAAAAGGGAGTTCCTTGCTGCTGTTAAGAGATTTGGAAGTCGTGTCCAGTTGACTCATTCTTGCAATGCTAGGATGCTGATAGGATTAAAGATCTAGGTGGCTTGTATTACACCTTCTTATGAGAAGAGAAAACAGTTAGGAGGAGTCTAATCCAGTAATCTGCAGTTACATGTGTTTTGGTAGCCAAGAACAGCTTTATTAAATGTAACAACTTTCCCAAGAAGATGCTAAACAATGAGTTCTTGTTTTATTCCTTGCACCATCCTATTCCATTCAAAGTGGAGAGTCAGGGTGACAGATTGAGCAAGGACTAGTTACAAGCAAACTCTGATTGTCATTGATCCTACAAGACTGGCCTCCTTCTCTTACAGAAGTGGCTTTCTCTTCCCTTCTTCTTCCTCTTGAGGGTTTTATGGCAAGACAATTGCATTATATATTCTACTGTTATCCAACAAAGGTCTGGGCCCAAAAGAAAAGTTTAAATAGGTTGCAGATGTCAATGGTTGTAACACATGTAGCCTCTTGCAACACAACATTTAGCAATCTGTATTGGTTTAAGTTAGTAATATGAAAAAGTTAGCCTTCACAATGAAGTAATGAGGATACTGCAGTTTTGCTTCCATTTTCATTCAAAATAGACAGGTAAACGGACCCTTAATATTAATCTAAATAAGATTGAGTACAATGATTAGGATCTGGGTATCTTCAGCACAAAAAGAAGGAAGACTTGAGGATATGGAAATATTAGAAATCTAAGATCAGAAGCAAAAAAGGTCAAAGCCTAATTAGGCCTAGAAGTGGTATTGAGATTTAATGTGCAAATATACATGCAATACTAAGTTGTATTGATCTTTAAGACTCGTAATTAATTTCTCAAACCCTTTAACAATTTTAGATATGTAAAATCCTGAGTTTGAGATTAAAAAAAGACTGTGAGAAATTGAGCTGTGGTCAAAGATGATTGAAGATTGTTTGGAAGTACAATAACAGTGTTGCAGAGGATGGCATGACTTATATTTTAGAAGAAGTATGAAAATTTTCCTGTCTCCCTATATATCTCTACTACTGGACAAATCCACAAAGCAAATCTGCCTTTACAAATGGCTATGCACATAGCCTGCATTCTTTATAGGTTACTAGCCATACCCAGCCACGTATTGCTGTGGCTTAGCCTTGCCTGTTTCACATTGGCCGGCCCGGCCCAGCTACTCGCCATTGCCATTAGTCACTTCCTCAGAAATGCTGATATAATTCCCACTCCAGTTCTATGGAAACAGAGACTTGGATTCGTAGTACCTTCTGGGAAGCATGTTTTTGTCCCGCGCATTTGCCGCAGTCTATGAGGGAATTTTTCTTCGCTGCTACTACAGCCCCTGAGATGCCTCGCGAGGACAAAGAGGAGAATGAGAAAATGGAGGGAGGGAGGGAGAGAGAGACTAAGAGGTCTTTCTCGAAGCGGGAGGAGGGGAGGAGCTCACACCTGTGCTAAAAGGCCCCAGTGGCGCATTTTCCCTCCATCAGGCAGAGGAGCGGTCTAGGTGGGAGGGGGGGTTGCGCTCTAGAATGAAGTGGGCCAAGGAATGGCTGAAGCCGGTGAAGAAGCCGAGGAAGCCATGTAGGCTGAAGCTGAAATGGAATTCAAACATAGGTCTGTACATCCTTCAAAATGTTTGGCAAGTTCGGTGAACTTAAAAAGAAGAGAGGAGTTAAAGTTAAAGTGGGGCTGCTGAATACCCCCAATTTAATACTCTTGATACTGAATAATCTTGATTTCATACATCAAATATTTGAAGATTTTAACCCGATGCATTGGATGAAAAGTGAAAATATTGGGGGCTTACTGTGGTTTTGCTATTGTACAGAGTCATCAGAATTTACCATACACATAAGGCATGACTTGCCTGGCTAACCTGACATGGTGAAACTGACTACCAGGCAGCAGAAATTCAGCATTTCAAGTATGAGATTAACTGGCCTGGTCTGGAGAGGCCAGGATTTGGACATGAAATGATCTTCCTACAAAAGCATGTCATCTACCCTTAAGCCATTTCTATCCTATTTACTGAGCTATGCCTTTTTATTTCTTGAAAAGCTGCCTGTGGAAAATTTATACAGCCTAATAATCTTTGGTTCCATTTAATTATAAACACAATGTAACTTGCACTGGAAAATAGCATCTAAGATAAAGGAAGTTAAATCCTTTTGAAGAAAGTTTAAAGAAGTAGGGTTTTTTAAAAAAAAATTGGTGGGGGGATGCAAATACATCAGTTCTGTTGAATTTAAAATGTGTACATTTTTTAAGAAATAGGCGCACACTCAGTCAAAATCTCTGGATTTTAGGACATATGTATCTACTTAAAGCAGATGACATGCTGCATTGTTTCAGGATGAGAAGAATTAAAAAGGCATTCTTAGATCTTTTGTCCTCTTCTGAGACTCCATCCCATAATAGCCATCAAAGGCCAATGTGCTGTTAAAATAGAGTTTACCAAACAGAACTATTTTAACACACTCAACTTCAAAAAATGGTCATTTGTGTGATGGACTCTCCCGCCTCCCCAAACAATTACAAATGGGTGACAGTAATTGTTGTACCACACAGGAAGAGATGAATGTGGATTTGTGTCAGTCATTGTGGGAAGCTAACATTTATCCTTCAGATAGCGTGAGAGCCAATCTGTTTACTACAGAGGACATTGGAAATAAACAGAACAAATCAGGACCATAAAAAGAAGTTCATGTTTCTTCATGAGAAAGAAGATATTTATAAGTTATCTTTATAATACTGCCCCCCCTTAAAAGCCTAAACGAATAGCTAAAGTACTGTACTATCTGGCAAACCTATTATTTCCATCACATTAACAGCTCACAAGACTCAGCTGAAGAATACAGTCTGTTCATCTGTCTTTTTCTAAACCCCTTAAACACTTCTGAGATTTTTTTACTCTGCCATCTTTGGAAGGGGAAGCATCTAGAAGATTTTTGCTCTTAGAAAGCAAATCAAGGCAAATCTATTTAGTATTTGGATGGAGGCCAGCAGGAAACTCTAGGTTTGGCTGAACTGACATAAAGAAAAAGCTCAGAAGTAAGGACTGCAAATCACTTTAGTATTCCTGTGACGAAGCTGGTTGGATGTCTTTATGTAGTCATCAGAAGTCAATGAGTTTTCTACATGCAGAGCCAGTTAAACAGGGAGAACTAAAAGTTGTCAGTCAATGAATGAGAAGGTGATATCAGGCAGAGGAGTTTAGGTTTGTTAGGCACGTGGGGATATTTTTGGACATGCTGAACCTGTACAACGACAGGGGTCATCAAACTTCTTAAACGGGCCAGTTCATGGTCCCTCAGACTGTTGGGGGGCTGGACTGGCTGGGTGGGCGTGGCTAGGAGGTCATGTGGCTGGGTGGGTGTGGCCAATTTAGCAGTCCATTAATCAATGCACTGCTAAATTTAATTTGTTTTGCTCCTGGGGGTGTTTTATTTGCTTTTCTTTGCATGTTACTCCTTTGGTTGACTTTTCTTTTTACTAGACCATTTTTTCAATTATTTAGGAGTCTAGTGGTCCACTTCAGGAAACTCAGTTTTTCAGCAATTCTTCTTAGCCTCAAGGAGCTTACAATCAACATCTCTCTCTCCCTGTCTCTCTCTCTCTCTCTTCTGGAGGTGGGGGAGGTCAAAAATGGGGCACATGGACATCCTGGGAGGCCTCCTTGTGTCCTGTTTTTGGCCTGCAGAGTGCTTCTGGAGGTGGGGGAGAGGTGTCCATGTGCTCCATTTTTTACCTCCCCCAACTCCAGAAGCATTCTGCAGGCTAAAAACGGGCCTGTTTTTGGCCTCCTGGGGTGTTCACATACCCCATTTTTCACCTTTTCCTCCTCCAGAAGAAACTCAGCAGGCCTAAAACGTTGGCCTTACCTTCCAATTCCAGCCCACGGGGCTCGCGAAGGTAACTCCTGCACTTGGCCAAAGGGTGGGTGGGACGATGTGGGTGTGGGCAGCCTCATGGTCCTGTGCTGGCTGGATTAATGACTTTGATGGGCCGAATGCAGACCATGGACAGTTGGTTGAGGACCCCTCCTGTACAAGAATGGTAGGCTGTATTTGAAACAAAACCTTAATCTCTCCATGAATAGCACACACATTTGATATAGCATTTACTGAAATTATTTTGAAAAAGCTGAACCTAAATGAGAGGGACTAGAGCAGGGGTCCCTAACCCCTGGGCTGCAGACCGGTGCTGGTGTGTGGCTTGACAGGAACTGGGCCTCAGTGAGCGGTGTAACTCTTAGAAAGGGCCAGAGAGGAGGAGGAGGGAGGAGAGGGCAGCCCCCTAGACACAGCATGTGCCGCTGGCGGGAGAGCGCAGGTGCGGCTGCTTGCGCCCTTGGGGGCCCGAGAGGGGTGAGTGAGCCGACTTACACACACCCGCACGCATGCACCACCTGTTCCCCTTCCCCCCTGCTCCCCCTCTATGCCGACCAAGCCATGGACACTGGTCCGTGGAATTTTTTTAACATGAAACTGGTCCCTGGTGCCAAAAAGGTTGGGGACCCCTTGACTAGAGGGAATAGAGATAGTGTGCAATTTATGCTGCCATCTAGTGGGCTTCTGGCTATCTGCAGTCCAGATATGAACAAATTAATTTCCTTAGACTGAATTTCATGCATTCAGTTTTAAACACAAAGAGATAACTACAGCTACAGTACAGGTAGTCATTGAGATATGACTGCTTCAGAATTGTGCCATGTGGTCGTGGGACAAAGCTCTCTGCTTTGCTGCCTTAATACAATTTGCATAGTACTGCAGAAACTGCAGCTTTCTCCAGCTTTTTGACATGGTGTGCATTTGGGCAACCTCGTTAAAGTAGCAAAACAGAGCAAGTGTGTGGGGGCAAAATGGCAGTCACTTCCAGGTCATTGCCATGTGCCCCTTGGACAAACTACTTTATTTTGCTGCTTTAATGATATTTTGCAGCACTTCCAAAAGCTGCAGAAAACTGCAGCACTGTGAAAACCATGTTAAGATACCAAAATGGGGTGTGGCATGATTCTGGAATTACAGCATGTGGCTCAGTGACAAAGCAACCCATTGCAGTGTTATGGAATGCTTAAAACTCTTTGAAAAGTAAATGAGGCGGAATAGGTGGAGCCTAGTGGGGTGAGAATTAGGCCTAAGGCCAGCGAGGAGGGAAATGCTCATTGGGGGAGGGAAATGCTTGCAGAGATGCAGAGTAGGGAGTAGGAGGAAGATAAGTGAGGATGGGACACTGCAGCATCCCTACAGTTGGTCCTAAAGATAAATGAATGTGGGTATGCTTCAGCCACTGTAGGTTTGGGATTGGATTGTTAGTTGCTTTTGGGTGGGGGTTCCACCATAACTGTGAATGGCCATTAAAAACATTTGTAAGTCAAGGATTAGTTCTATGCAATTATTAGAAATTAGTAATATACAACACTTTATGAAACCATTTAAGATGTTAGATTATGTAATGCATTGAACACTAAGCTAATAAGCAATTTAGAAAATCATTATCAAAACCAACAAATATTGAAGTTAAAATAATATCAATTTAAATAAATAAATAAATAAATAAATAAATAAAAAGATTTCAATAGACTAGAATAGTCAGAATAGTTTGAAATACAATGAAGCAGGTTTAAAGTACAGATGAAATAAATTCTTTAAAAATAACTAAATTAAAATGCATTCCATTTTTATAGAATTATGCAGTACACAATTTCCAGATCTGAGATCATCCAAACTGAGTAACATCCAAAAGATCATTACATGTTTGATTGTTTCAGTTGTAGTAAAATGTCAGTGGTAAGTGATTATGGCAGTCAAAAAGTATGAAGGAATCCACAATGAAGTAATTTAATAATTATAGTTTTTCCTTCTCTGTCTCTAGGAAACAAATCCCCAATTTTATTAAAGCCTTTATGTTTAACCCATTCAGCTGCATATACCATAACTTTGGTGCTTGTGCAGCAGAACTGAGTATTTCTTCTGTCCAGAAGTACTTGAGCAAGTCTGATTTGCAACATTTGCACATGGATTTGGGCCACTATATCTGAGATTGCGAAGATCTTGGCTATCATTAGAAGGCCGCGAAAAAATGCAGGAAACTCTTAACTTTTTGCTGCTATTTACAAGAATGGTTTTCCAAACATAGCAGCTGAAATATAGTATAATAAGGCCTTCTATTTGGACAGTCATAGCAGACTTAGTAGCATAGCTTTGGAAACTTGTAGAGGAAAAAGCACCAAAAGGATAATGTCTAGTATTGACAACAATAATAAATTAAGATTCAGTAAATCCATCCATGCTGTGTTTTGTTTTTATTCTACTCTGAATTTTCTTCTGAAGCTGTTTTCCTTTAAATAAATGTCAGTAGAGAACATTTGCAAAATTGGAAAACAATGTGTACAGGAGTTACTATTTTTGTAATTGGTCTTTTTTGGCTAAGAAACACTCTCCATTTAAATGGTTTTCATGCAACTTAATAATGAAAAGAACCCATCATATTAGATTGAATTGTAATTTTTCCAGGAACAAGAAGTGCAAGTTTAATGAATTTTGTTGTTGATGTTGTTGGTTTTTTTTAAAAAAGTGTGAGGGGCTCCCAGCAGTATTTCTATTCTATCTGGAGTGTGCCAAGGAGGACCTGGATTTTTTGCATCCAAAGCATTTGCAAAAAGAAGGACTGATAACCAAATGTACATCATGAAATTGTAATACAAATGATGCAAGTTATGTACATGTATCACAGTTGTGACCCAGGTATTAAATGACATAATTTGTACAAAGATACAAGCTTTCATTTTAAGATGAATGGCTTGTTATGGAGGCTGCTGAGTGGGGCAGACAATTCTTACAAAAGAAGCCCAACTTCAGACCATTACCTGTAAAGCTGGCATGTTGTTACTTACCTTATTTATTTATCACAAGTTTGATTTGCACATATCATTAAATTCTGACGGATTAAAAATAAATAATGCAAACAAACACTTAGGGTCAGGGGCCATATATAATCCTGAATTATTTTTTTTAATGGCCTGACTTCAGCGTAATAAATCTTGACTGATCATGCTGTCCAAGTGCAGCAAGTGACAATGCAATCAAAGAAAATACAAGCTGAGTAAAACATGCCACTGAATTTTGCACTTACCAGAATGTGAGATCACAATAAAGCTTTGGAAAGTGGGTTACAGATGTGTATGTGTTGGTCTGTTGTCAGATATTTTACATAATGCCGAATCTTGAAATTTCTCTGATGTTAGATTTTTGAGGATCGGATTTTACCATGTTCGTTTGTTTAGAAATCCCAGTCTGGGCCATGAGACATTGTTGGGAAAGTAGAACAGCAAATCCTATTCCTACCAAAGCCATAACCACTTACAATCTGTAGCCTGAGACAGTTGTTTAATTTTGCCTAATGTCTGCAGGGACATCCTAATGCCTAATGTCTGGCAGAGCATCTGATAAATCATTCATAAAATTACACAATACTATGTTAAAGGACTTCATCCCCTTGTTCAGTGAATCATGCCATTTGAAATTTTGAATGCATTATAGAGCTAAATTTCATAAGTGGAACTCTTGTGCATGTGAAAATGCAATGACTTCGGGGCAAATTGGTTGATTGACACAGTGGGAGGTTAAGGGATAATGATAACACTGGCAGGAGAGATACTGAGCTATGCACATGGACAATCTGTCTTCTATGCCTTGAGAAAGGTATTACTAAATATGATGACAACATTCTAAAAACATTAAATGAATTTTTGGCAGATTCTAAGGATACCAAGGGTCTATAAGTAATGTAATTGTAGTCATGGGCATTATATGGAGAAAATCTACAAAAATAAGAGGGTTTGGGATGGTCTGCTTTTATTGGAAGTAGGATGGAGGGAGAGTTTTCAGGGAATCTTGTTAAATATTTCATATTATGCTATTGGGTGAAATCCAGGAAACCACTATGTGATAACAGCTGAAAATAACTGTTTTTAAAACAGCTTTTAAAGTGATACAGGTTCTGCATTTGAGAATGGTGAAAAATGCAGAGACTTGAGGCTGAATTAACTACACATAGGATACATCTGTGCTGCATCCCTAAACTGGCAAGGCGCTGGGCTCCTGCTGACTTGATTCTATGCCAGTGTAAGAAAATCTGGTCCAGACTGAGACCCTTTGGCAACAGCTTTCAGTCCAAAAATCAGGCTACCATATCCTGCTGTTGCTCAATCCCCCCAACTATTATGCCCTCTAGGTTCTGTTTACTATATACATCAATAAGTTAGTGAAAGGAAGTAAACTGGAAATCATTATATTGTTTGAGATCCCCACAGAGCTCCTTTGGCAGTGTAATTAAAAATTGCTAACATTTGGGTCAGTATTTGGTATGTTTCCAATTAGTTAAAATTATACAAAATGTTTTACTTCCACATGCCAGAAGGTCAAGTGGCTTCTACAAAAATATGGACAACGTTTTTCATCCTTAACTTTGATTAACACTAGATTAAAATTTACATCACAGACAACCAGTTTGATGTAGGGGTTTGAGTTGTGGCCTAGAAGTGGTTCTAAGCCCGTGATGGTGAATCTATGGCATGTGTTCCAGAGGTGGCATGCAGAGCCTTCTCTTTGGGCACGTGCGTTGTTGCCAGCTGCTCTTCCCAGTTCCATTGTGCATGTGCGTGCCGAACAGGTGGTCCAGCATGCTTGTGCCCCAGCCATTTGCTCTCTTCCAGGTTCTGGCACATGCATGTTCTAGTTTCGATACTCAGTGCTGAAAAGGTTTATCACTGTTCTAGGCTAATTTCAGCTATGCAAATTCATTGGATGATTTTGGGTCATTTTCTCTCAGCTCAATTTACTTCACAAGGTAGTTGTCGTGGGGGGAAAAATAAGGGGATAGTTTGTATACTTTTCTGCCTTTTCTACCATCTTTAAAGCGCTCCATGGCTCGGGGCCTAGCTACATATGAGACCGCCTCCTGCCCCATACATCCCTTCGACC
>JAPKID020002963.1:0-12790 GCA_026931265.2 Tropidonophis doriae
AAAAGCAGCAAATATCATCAAAATAGTTTATCAAATTCTACAGCATTAGATTATGAGAATTTTGCAATTTCTCTTAGAATATACCCTTGTGAATTTTTAGCCAAACATATCCTAAAAGTGGTCTGTAAATATTAAAAAGTACTGCAATTGCTACCCTTAAGCATACCACTTAAAAGACTATAAATTGCAGGTGGAAGGTGTAAAATGCAAATTTTGAAAAAAAACACAAAACTACTAGGTGAAGGAATAAACAAAAAGTTAAATCCTAACTGAATGGAAACACTAATTGTTCTCCTGGAAAGAAATAACTATGGAACTGAAACCTATAACTCACAACATTTTAAATGCAATTGTAGTATTTTATATATTTGGAACACAAAAATAATTAGCTATTAAAAATATTCACATCCATGTAACACAGGATGTGAAGAAGTGAGAAGCACTTTAATTTTGTGTTTGAATATCTCTTTCCAATTCATCTAATGTTTTTATGATGTGGTATTCTGATCATTTACCATTATCTACAACATTTTGGCAACTGTTACTGATTTGAAAAACTCAACAAAATCTAAAAAGGCTTGAGAGTTCTCAGAAATGTACCAAGCCATTAAAATGAAAGTGGCCCTTCAGAAGTTGCTCAATTATTAATACCTTAGGTAGCACAGCTAATGGTGAGGGATGCTGGGAATTGCAATTCAGAAATATTTACAGGCCTACATATTTCCTGCTTTTGCATTCTAAATCTATTTCAACAAAACAGTTAACAGGGTAGGAAGGACTTCAATCTCACACCATCAATTTTGTAGCCTATTGATTTTTCCCAAAGCTTCTAACCCTGTTTGTGGACTATTGTAGAATGATTATTTTAAGTTTGATAATTATAAAAATTAATGGCATCCTTGCCTATAACTCAAAGGTCTCTGTATTGATTTTATTTTCAGACTCAGAAGCCGAGGGGCAAGTGATACATCTGTCATTACATTGGACAAAGAACCTTCTGGACATGCTTTTATTGATCAGCTTGTATGCCCATTGTGCCAACGAATGTTTCTCCGCCCATTTATGTTGCCTTGTAATCACTGCATTTGTGATAAATGTATCATGATGAGCAGACTGAATGCTGAAATTACGGAGAGTTTCTACATCATCACTTGTCCAATCTGCAACAAAGCACATTGCCTACCATTTTCTAAGAAAATGTATTTGAGGATTAATTATTTAAGGGCGAGATTGGCTAGAAAGTATATGCGCCGATACGGTTTCCTAAGATGGAGGTTTGACAAAAGCTATGTCCCAATCTATTGCCAGGTTTGCGATGAGCACAAGGCGGAGAAGAGATGTTTGACATGTCAGCTGAACTATTGTAATTTTTGTCTGAGAAATTATCACCAAGATATTTCTTCCTTAAATCATGCCTATGCTAGAATTAGTGATGACATATGGGAAGACAAAAACTGCTTAATCCATGGTGAAACAGCGCTTTCCAAATACTGCCTTGAAGATCATGAACTACTATGTGAATATTGTGCTGAGGCTCAACATAACGATCATAACAAAGTTTCTTTATCAGTAGCATGTACGAAAATGTCTGCTATGTTATTTACGACTATTGCAAAGTTTAAAAAAGGTTCCTATTTAAATTATATTCTTTCTGTTTGTTATTTTCTTAGTTGCTATACAATATCTAATCAATGTAAATGCTAAACCCATCAGAGATTTCTCTAAGGTTAAAAGTTTCCTAAGTTTCTAAATAAGTGTATTTTGATCAATGAAGAATAAACTATCTAGCTCAGTGATTCTCAACCTGTAGTCTGCCGATTCCCGGGGGCGGGGATGTAATGTTGTCACAAAGGATCTGCGAAGGCTTGGAAAAAATTTTATGATTTAAATCTTGAGTTGAGTCCTGGAGGTTTGTGGTCATTGTCCATGGCCACAAACAGTATTTAAAGGGGGTCCATGGTGAAGAAAAGATTGAGAACCACAGGTCTAGTTTATAGCTATCTAGTGACCTTGCAATATCTGGCTTCAGCAACGTAGATAATCCATGAAGCTCATAGTCTGCTTTTGGGAAAGTTATTATTAATCTAATCTTAATCTATTTTAGAGTTGGATGATTAGCACAATATACGGTATGTCTGATAAATGAACATATAGACCTTGAAAGCATAGAAATATGATTTCTGAAAGGCCCTTTATGGTTGCTTTTGAATTTCTTATATCAACATGCTATTTTTTTTTTCAGATGTCCCAGGATAGTTGTTATTCTTCCATAATTAGCTGGAAAGCACATATAGACATTCGTTACTAAACATAATTATAAAAATAAAAGCAAAAATGTTAAAATGCACTGTCACAGTGCAAAGCCTGCCTTTCATACATAGTTGCACCTCAATGGCAGATAGAAAGAAGAAATGTGCTGGTTGCAATGTGACTTCAGGGCTCATGTTTTGTTATACTGCCTCTTGCTGGACCACCTTAGGGGTGATAAAGTCATACACACACTCAGCATGTATATAGGCACATACGTATGCAGACCTACTGTTAACAGTTTTCTCTGCCTCACCTTTCTTCCTCTCTTTTCACAGGCAAAACATATTTTTCCCATCCACTCAAATCTCCAGTTTAAAAAAAAAATTAAAAAAATCTCTTGACCCTTTCATTCTTCAGACCTTATAGGAAGCAATCAAATATACAGACCGACCATTAACATAGTTTTCTCTGCCTCACACAAACATCTAGCTTTATTCCTCTCTTTTCACAGTCAAAACATATTTTTCCCATCCACTCAAATTTCCAGTTTTTTTTAAAAAAAATATCTCTTGACCCTTATCTTTCATTGTTCAAACCTTATAGAACACTGGGAAGCAATCAAATCTATGCTTTGCGAAGGGGAAGTATTGCTTTTAGTGAAGCAGAACAGTTTTGCTGAGGGTACAGCCATAACATGCTCTTGAGTCTGTTTTAATTTCTGGACTTTTTGGCATAAAGGAGTAAAGTCTCAAAGCCTAGCCTATTCCCTATTATCCTTTCCCGATTATTAGGCATATGGCAGGTTCAGCAGTTCTGAGGATCACAGCATTAGACTCGATTACTAAGGCAGTCAGACATTATAGAGCCATGGAATTAAATGTGTAAAATTTCATTTAATTACAGTTTAACGTAAACCAAGTAGAAATGCTTCTGTATTCATTTATGAGCTGTACATAGCTTGACAAAATGCTAAGTATAATTATTACTTTTTCATAGTATAAATACTGCTGTGAATAACAAATTGATGCAATGTTGCTATATAGAATTAAATAGCTAAAATTATTTAAGGTAAGATGCTGTTTGCTTTCCCCCATCCCTATGGCATAGGATTCAAAGACCATCATTTTGATTCACTGGCAAATGATGGTTTCAGAAACAAAAATGGCTTGTTGAATTTCTCCAAGCCACTTGAAACTGAGAGGAAAAAAACATTTTCTGAGGAATTGGGCTCACTATTTAGTAATGACAGAGATTTGCTTTTTCCAACAAATACAAAAAAACTCATGGGAAATGGAGGTTAGCAGCACACTCCAAAGAATTGTTTAAGAAACTTATTTTTGGAAAAATATGTATTCTTAAAAAACTCACAACAGTTTATTGATCAATCCAAATCTTAATCTGAAGCTTGCTTTTTTCTTGAGGCAGAATGAATAGATTTATAGAAGTCTAACTTACAATTTTTAATATAGTACCATCACATCATCAATTTTCTGGAACTGAACAATATTATACTTTCAAATATATGTAACTTGGAGTGAAAACTCATCTCCAAAATTAATTAGCCTGTGTTAAATCTAATATTAATCAATTTTCTGTCTTGTGAACAAGAATGGTATCATTCAAAATAATATGAATTGTGATCATTATCTTGATTCGTCTGTTGCAGTCCGTTACGTAATCGATAATGACTTGATGGAAGTCCTTGTATTAAAAAACAATTTTAAATCTTACAAAGAAACCAAAAGGAAAGAGATCAGGAATGGTTTTATGAGATTACGGATGATAATTCAAGAGCGTGAAAAAGAACTGATGGAGGCAGTAGAAAACCTTGAACTTCAGAAACAAAAGGCACTTTTTCAATTTGCAAACCATGCAACAAGGAAAATTGATCAAATGGACAGCCTCATGCAATATTCTAAGGAAGCTTTAAAAGAACAGAGCCCCATTGCATTCCTGCAATCTGCCTGGAGCTTAATAAAGGAAGTAGAAGATATTATTGCAAGTCTTTATCAGCCCAACCCATACCTTAAGGAAGATCCAATAAAGCATCTTAAAGTCAACTTTGAGGAGCTTGCTGAAAACCTAATAAGCATTTTCCCATCAATCCGCAATAAATTACGATATGAACAAATGAACAAAAGTCCTTATCCTTGCGGTTCTGATGTCATGATTCCAAGGACTGTTTCAAGTGCACACATTTCAAATCCACTAGGACTGAACAGAAGTTACTCCTTATCATCATTTCATTCATTGACTGAGCAAACCTTTATGAACAATGAACTGCATATTAGGCCAAGATCATCACCACCAACAGAGATGAAAGGGAATCAATTGTATTCTATTTGGAATGCCTCATCAGATACTTCAAGAGATATAAGAAACTATCCTAGTTACAATCCAGATGTACAGGATGAATATTCTTCACCTCCTGGTCTTGTTGTTATTTACCAAACTCTTGTCTACCCAACAATTGCTAAGGTATGATTTTTGTAAAATGTTTTTATTCTTCGACCTTGCAATTTTTATGAGCATTCACACTTTCTATAAATGCAAATAATACTGGATAATAGAAATGTGCAGTTAATGGAATTATATCTTCATCAGTTCTGTATGTAGTTGCATACTTTTTGTTTCAAATAATTTCCAAGTGATTTCTTTAAAAGGTGTCAAGAAAATTTGTGGTTTATTTTGTATGGATTTTTATGTACTTTCCTATATAACTGAAGAATAATCTAAAATATATTTCTTGTGGCTTTGCACCATTGATCAATATATGCATGGAATCATGTTGTTGGGGTTTGAATCCAAAGTTATTATATCATCAATGAAAAGTTTCTTTCACAATGGCCACTTTACAATTCCTCCTTTTTCTTTATCAAAAACCTTGGCTTTTGATTTGATGATACTTTTTTTAATTTCAGATTCTTTTCAGTGACCTCACTCATCTACAATTTAAAATAAGAATCCTGAACTGACCTATTTAAAGAGACAGGGTGGGTAAATTAGAGTAGATTTGATATATCTGCCTCCACAGTTTTCCATCCAGATTATCTGAGGGGTATAACATGCTGCAAAATTGAAATTTTAGTCTTGTTTCCCTACCACCACCCCCTTCATGTAAATCTGTTGACTGTTCCTTGCTGATGTTAAGAGGATTTTGTCTGAGATTGGAATCGGTGCTATTTGAAATAACATTTGTTCTAAAAAAGTCTTCAATAGTATGTGTATTTTGATAGTTGGTATTGATTCTAAGCAGTTTTTTTTGTCACATTTCTAGAACTGTTTTACTTCTCTCAATATTTTATGATTATTTTAAAATAGATCTTTATTGCTACCTGTTAATACAATCCCAGATATTTCACTGAGTCTTTTGTAAACTAGCAACCAGACATTTTCCACACAAAATTTTCCTCTTGAATTATGTATTTTTATTATATGTTTGTTACTTTGAGTTTGAGTTTGAGTTTATTGGTTTTTTTATACCGCCCTACTCCCGAAGGACTCAGGGTGGTGCTTTAATTTTGTATCCATAAAATTCAAAAAACTTTAACTGTTTTTACTGACTTATTTAAACCAGTTGTTGCATTGCTCCACTGACTGAGTACTTGGTTTTTTCTGACTTTATTCCTTTTTACTTTCTACTTCTGATCATAATTGTCAAAAAAAAAAAACAACCCAACCCTAGAATTTGACCTATAAAGTGAAATTTTACTGATAGCTTTTGGGGAAAAACCTGAGTTAGCTTAATTTCTGTAAGCCCAATTTACATGCTAATTGTTTCTATATCACTTTAATTTTACTTTTTTCTGTTCTTATTATTGTTAGCCTTTTCTCCTTTATGGGTTGAGTGAGTATCTTTATTTTGGTCATTCATCAAATAATGGTCATTCATCAAATAATATATCATTCAGGGATAATATTACAGACATCCTGGTATGATAGTGGTCAAATCTAGATAAAATGTGAAATGGCAAAATGTAAATCACTAGTATAAATTATAAAATTGTAGACATCAATACCATTAAAATGGTAAAAATAGGATTATAAAGACAATACAATAAACCTTATTGATTTATCAGTTGACAAATCATATCAGAGCATGAGCATCAGCCAAAGTAAAATACAATAAAATGAATTAAGGTAAGATACAGCGAAATGAGATAAAACAAACTACAGAGAGGTGAAATAGGATAAAAATTCTACTATGGCAAAAGTAATATAAAATAGTGTAAGATAAGATATAATGCAAGGATCTATAATAAAATTCGTATTAAATTTGAAAGAAGGTGTATTTAGGTGAATTTATGATATGTGTTCTCTGTTGGGCAGCCCTCACTACAAATCTAACAGTTTGAGATACTGTGGAAAGTTAAATAAAAGAGGGGCAATCAGCAGAAGATGAATATTCCTGTAGACCTAGTAGTAAAGGAGGACATGGGTTATGGGTTCTATGACTACCATGCTACAAGGACAGTGTTGTGCTTTAAAAGGAACTTTCCTGTATTCCCTCTGCAAATCTGCAATGAGAAGCACACGGAACTAAACCAGGGGCCTCCAATCTGCTAACTTTAAGACTTGTGGACTTTAGCTTCCAGAATTCTTTAGCCAGGCATGAGTTGAAATCCACAAGTCTTGAAGTTTGGCAGAGACTTGTGAACTAGGCTAAAGTTAGAGCTTGTCTAAATTTGAGAACTGGGATGTGTTACGGATTAGAATCTCAAATGTGGTTATTTATAAATATATCCTGTGAGAAAACAGCAGCATCTACTGTAATTGATGTTTTATGTCTTAAATCTTGTCTTTTAAATTAATTTAACTCAGTCTGACCTGATCTGTGGCAAGATAGCATAGCATGCTACTATGCTGATGCTACCCAATTATACAACTCTATAACGCAGGTCAAGCTAATGCTCAGTGCTCTTCAGGTATTGGCTCAGTGCCTGGTAGCTGTAAGAACCTGGATATTGAGAAACAGCTGCATCTCAATCCTAACAAGACCGGTGGCTTTTGCCCCCCTCACCACCACCCTCTGCAATGGTCAGCAAACTTGACATCCCTGACTCAGATTTGCCATGTAGCTGTGTTCCTACAGCTGCTTGACAATGACATTTTTGCCATTGCAGGTGATGTATTTATTCATCCTTATTCCAGTAAGAAAGAAGCTATTTTAAAAGATATTTTAAGACCAAGTTGAACTTTTGAATAAAATATAACTTTTAAAAATACAAATGTATTGAAAGTTCTGGTTATTGTAATTACCGGTATTAAAGAACATATACTTTCCTTCTTTATTTTATTTGAACCATGTGGGAGAAGTAGGTCTAAAACCACTGAATCTGGAGAGAGATAAAACTAGAGCCCACCTGAAATGTTCTGCTACATTTATGACAGTAAAAAATATAGCCTAGCCTTTCCAAATGAATGCCCATCATATGAATTGGACTTAATTCCCTGTTATTGTGACATTTTGGCTGCTATTGAACTTCAAATAGTTTTTAGAAGGTAGAAGATTATTAGGTTTAAAATCCATGGGACTGGTACTAAAATGCTACTCAGAATTACAAATGCCTATACTGTGGACATTAAATATATATAATTAAATTGAGGTTGTGGATTGCAGGTTTCTGGGATTTTTATTTTGCAAACATTTATAACTCAAACAATGAAACGCTAGCAGCCTTACTTACTAGTTTGCTAGAGAAACATAAAAATATTTTCAGTGCACTTTCTTTCTTTGCACTCGACAGCTTTATTGGACTTGTCCAACAGAAGAAGTAGATAGCTTTGAAGTTGCTTATTATGAACTATTTGATGAAGAGGCAGCTGAAAGTTTAATCCTGCCACAACTCATAGGAGTACTTACTGGAATTGTACAGCAGAATCTGGAAATACATAATCTGTCTCCTAATACAGAGTATCTCTTTAAAGTTCGAGCTGTCAATGAGAGGGGTCCAGGAGAATGGAGTGAAGCCTGTAAGGTACAATCTTGTGTATTTAATTTCTGAGGAAATCAAACTCCTATAGACAAATGCAGTATCATGATTTTAGATAAGTATCTTACATTTATTCATAGATTATTCAAATTAATTTAATAGAATTTAATTCAAATGTTCCTTGCATTATTTTGTTTTTTATGATTTGTTTTGTTTGTTTGTTTACTATAGCATTAACAATTCCCTGGTTTGACATAGTTTCAAAATGTTAAATAAACATTTATAATATTACATTTCATACATCAGAGGTAATAAGGATAGCTTTTAAAATGTTTCATTTTTGTATGACACATTTATATGTCTGACAGTTTTGATGTTTCATTTTTCCTCCACTGTTTTTACTTTATAACTATTCAGATGAAAATTCCATAAAGAATACATATTAAGATTTAATTTAATACAACAATTGTCCTAATAAAGATTTTTTTACACCTAGACTATGAGAAACAATTCATGAATTCATAATGAATAGAGCAAGCTGTTTCTTAAATCCTTAGAGCAGAGAATATTCTTCTAAAATGAACCTTGAACAAATATATTATTTGGAATATTTATTCGCATGCCTCCAAATTTGAAAACATTCTGAAGTGCCTGCTTAGTATTTTTAATTCCCACTCCTTCTTTTGCTTGAACATTTGCCACATTATTTGATCTTTTAAAAAGTTAAAATCTTTAAAATGTATTGATTTTTAACATTTCTTCAGCTACAGTATTAAATAATCCTTCATTTTTATTTAGTTGTTTGATGTTGTGCCAAAATGGGAAATGTGAAATATTGAATATGTCCTTTCAAGGTGGTACAATTCTAACTATTACTGGCTTTACATTGAATTGATAGCAGTTTAACTGTTTGTAATGAGTGGGGAAAGACTTCTACTAAACAGATGCAGAATAGAGATGGACTCACATCTGTAGCCAGGAAGAGCTGCTTCCAAGTTGCTTTTTTAGTTTATTTGCATTCTTAGAGTTTTCCTTACATATAATGGATAGAAATGTGTACTTGTCCAAATACTTTAGCTTAGAAAGCAATAAGAACCAATAAAGTATTTATCTGGTTGGGGAAAGAGGGGAGGAGAGATACACACTCTAATGGAGGAACTATAATACAGTGACGCATTTCCAAAGGATGCATAGATTCTTCTCATTGAGTAAGGTTTACTTGGACATATGTTGGAAGATAACTTTGTTAGCTTACGGGAGTCAAATATTTAATTTATTAATTTTAAGCAGTGGCTAACTGCACTTAGACTCCAGATGGTTTATAAGAAAATCAAGAATGCTTTGTGGTAGGGCCTTTATCATAACGTTTCATGAGCTGCAGCTCACTTCATCAGAACCACAGAATGGAAAGACAGATTGGTTGTAAAGCTATAGGTTACATATGAGTCAAAATACACCTAATGTATCAGTTAACAATTGTGATATGTTACAAACGTGTTGCATTTTGAGGCCTTTTGAGGTTACCTGAAACTTTTTGGTGTATTTAATCTCTCAGTCATTTCCCCCCCAAAATGGTCACCTTGAGGTCTATAACAGAATTTGGAATTTGAAATGCTCTTATATCACTTTCTCCTAGATTTGAGTCTTGATGTCAAATATGTGTCTATAAATTCTTTCTTTCCCTTTCCTCTGAACTTACCCCAGTTTCAAGCAAGCCTAAACCATATGCCTGATCTACCCTTAATCTTCGTGATGAAGTATATGTTGCCACATGATGAAATTCCTCAGATTTTTGTACATTCTTGTACATATTCACAAAATTGCAGCTTTATAGAACCAAGGTTAAAAGTAGTTAAATAGGTATCTTTTTCTAAGGGAAAGGTGTGACTACATATCTCTGGACATACATACAAGTTAATCAATGCTTTGTTTGATGATATCAAATGTGAACAGCCTCAAATAAGAGGATATCAAAAAAAATTGTTAGCAGCTGATAGTTAAAATTACAACAAAATCATGTTGACATATGAACTCCTGTAACTGAACTATTTCAACTTTTTCTTGAAATTAAAGGCCTCATCTCAAGGATTTCCATTGTCCCATATAATTAGAGGAGGAAAATATAATGGAAGATCCATTGGTTAGGAATGTTCATTTTCGTCTTTTGACAAACCTTAGTTTTAGTAATAACTATAGTGCAAATTATATCATGATTTATTTGAACATATTTCTTAAAAATGTTAATGTGTTTATTTATTTAAAAACATCTTACTGATTTTTTTAAAATACTTTTTTTGAAAAATATCTTGTTTATACATGCCCATACTTTTACTCCTGCTTACTCTCTTGAGGTCATGTACCTGTGTTTCTACAGTTGATTGACAATCATATTTCTGCTTTCCACTGTAGGTGATGACTCCAGATGTGCGTGGCAAAGCCAAAGCGAGATGGGGTTTGCTGAGAAATGTTCAATCTGCTTTCCGCAGATAATCCTGAACTACAGATTTACAAATCATTTTAAGGAGGAAGATGAAAGTAAGCTATCAGATGGAATCCCGTTATATTTTTTCTTTGTTCATTCTTTTAAAATTAAATTTGTGAGCTAAGATCTAAAAAACATTCCTTCCAAAATAAAGAGGTTCATAACATTTCAGCTCTTGTATTTTATTTTTTTTACCAATTTTGCATTGAAGATGGTTAAAAAATTACATTGTTTAACAAATACAGGATTAAACAAATTCTGTTTAAAACATAATAGATATGTTTTCATACAGAAATGAAGGGCTCACACCTTATCTTGTCAATCCAGAGCCTTGGTTCATGTTTCATTTTAATTGGATGTTGGAAATTACCTTCTGGATAAAATACTTGAGTGGTTCCCTATTATAGATTTTGCCTGAAATTTGTAAAAAATTTAAATGCTGTTTTCACTTCATTTATTTATCTTTTGGTCTTTAGCAGAATGCTGCAAAATACTCATTACCATCTGTACATTTTGTACATGATGGTCAGTATATAGATGAATATATAATAAAAAGTTCAGCAACCTGTAAAAAAACAGCAATTAAGTGGAATCCAGTCCCATGTAAGTGTTCAAGTAAGCAGTCATTTATTGATTTCAATTTTTCCAAGCAACAGAGTCTTCTCCAGTGACTCTTGCCTTTGTATTATGTGGCAAAGTATTGAAGCAATAGTTTCGCCATCACTGCTTTCAGTGAATAGTTTGATTTTACTTTATCTAGTCTAGAATTATTCTTTCTTCTTGTGGACCATGGAATACTTAGCAATTTTCTTGAGCACCATCTCTCAAAGGAATTTTTTTCCTGCATTCTTTCTTACAATCCAGCTTTCACAGCCATATGTTAAAACTAGGGAAAGCATGGCATTGATAATAAATATCTTTGTTGTCAGCTCCTTGTGCCTGTATTCTAAGAATATTAAACCAATAGGAAACTGGGAGCCAGTATAACTGTTTTATCAAAACATTACTTAGCAAAAACCAAATGCACCACAATGGAGCTTTGCCACCATCTTAGCATCTTTCTTACCAGGTATAAGAGTCACCTTATATTTAGGACATTACATGAATGGAGATTTGAGGATACTAATAGATGAGTTAATAAATCTGAACTATCCATATCAAACTTCTTTTTTTTCTAGTAAAGAGATTCTATTAACTGACTCATTAAACTGTTCTAACATACCTCCAAATGGCTTGGATCAACTCACATAAATTCTAGTCAGCAGAATCATGCAAATTAGGCAAAGTTGCCCCAATTCCTATTTTGGCATCGCTATCAACCGAAAATTGTAAATCAAGACAAAGTCATGAGCCCTTCTCAAATAGCTAGTCAAAAAAATGCAGGAATAGACTTCCACAAATACAAAAGTAGATCTAAACAGCTAATGAAACTATTGTGAAAGAATATCTGAAATGGCCTATATACTAAAATCAAGGCTTAAACCATTGGGGGTGTGTCTCCCCTCACCCATGCAATAAGCCATTCTCTTCTGAGCAAATGTGTTGTTTTCCCCTTTCTCTTCTTTTGACAATGGGTAGATCTGATACTACATTATTTGCTTGTGACCATGGGACAACTGATTCTCAAATGGGGCACCAAATTCTGCAGTACAATCAGCAATCACATAATAAAACTTTGCTTTAAAAATGATTTCTTTATGTGCTTAAGAACACGGACCTTTTGTTTTCTGTCAAATTCAGCAGCTCACTTTCATCTTCATTTTATCAGTGGCCCTAAGGATGCTTGTCAAACCCCTTATCTTATTTTCACTGTTTGCTAATTCATTTCACTGTTTGTCCTTCCCTTGCTAACTTAACATTTGATTGACTTAATCACACTAATACCTCTTTATTGCCATTTATAAACTCTAAGTGCGATGGGAGGTAGGACTTGCCTTCCCGGTTGGGGGCACAAAGCCGCTGGCTACAAGCAGTCAGGTGCCACAACTCCCGCAGGCCAGGTGGTCAGGGATTACAGGGCCAGGGCCCAAGGCTGATGTTCTGCAACACCAGGTCCGTGGTCAACAAAGCCCCCCTCATCCACGACCTTGTGTCGGAGGGGGAGCCGGACCTGGTGGGAATAGCG
>JAPKID020002964.1:0-12790 GCA_026931265.2 Tropidonophis doriae
CTAACTACCTTTTTAACAATTTTTTACATTTCCGTTGTGTGTACCTGGCACAGATGTGACATCTACACAATCTATATATATATATATCATTGGTGCCGTATTTGAAAGGAACGTTGTGTGAAAAATTGGAAGCGATCAGTGCAGGACTTTCCGAGATTAGCGGTTTTGAACAAACTCTTGTTACATTTTTATTTAGATAGATTTGAGGGGCTGCCACAAAGAAGAGGCGATCAACTTATTGGCCAAAGCACCAGAAGGCAGGACAAGAGGCCATGGATAGAGATGAATAAAAGAGAGAAGCAACCTGGAACTAAGGATAAATTCCCTGGGTGATCCAGCACTGGAGGTTTTTGAAAAGAGCCACTGAAACGGTCCAGGATGGGGAACCTTTGCAGCATTGAGTGCCAAAAAGGAAGCGCATGGATGTTCATGCTCGTTGGGCCACAACCTGGAAGAGGAGCTGCCCAGGGGGCATGCACGTGCCAGAAAATGAACTTCCGGCTTCTGCCAGCTAGTCTTCCCATTAGTGGCATGCATGCTCACACAACCATCAGCTGACTGGTGCCCATGCTCAGGCCAGAAAATGGAAGACCAGCTCTTCCAATTTCCGGCACGAAGGGCAGCTTGCATGCGCGTGTATGCCAGAAACCCAGAAGAAGAATGGATGATGATGCGCGTGCCATGGCTTTGTGTGCCACTTTGGCCATAGGTGCCATAGTTTGCCACTACAGCTATAGGATCACATGCTTGAGCAGAGGGTTGGACTAAAAGACTTTCAAAGTCCCTTCCAGCTCAATTCTGAATTGGGGGGGGGGGGGATAATCTAATATTTGCCTAGCCCCCATCAAGTCAAGCTTCTTGGCCTTCATTAGCTTTCTATTTCTAACGGCTCATTCTTCTTTGACCCTGCTCTGGAGGATTTAAGGTGCTTCCACATTCACATTCACGCCTCATCCACAACATTTTACAATGTGCCTTCAGTTACGAGGGAGGCTCAGCAGAAGGCTGCTCAGAACAACGGAGCTGAGATTAATCCCAGCCTCCCTCCAATTAGCACACGCTCTTCACAATAAACACGAATTCCTCCCTGACTCTGCTCACATCTGAAATTGGATGCCAAAGACAGAACTCGGGGTCCTGCCGCACGTTTTCCCAGGTGCCCGATAATATGACTGAAGCTCTTTAATGGCTGGTAGAGCAGCTGCAGGCCATGAATTATGGATGTCCATTTTCTAGACAGCAGCATAAAAGGGCCATATTCCTTCTTCATATTCTATTCCGCAATCAGCAAAAGCTACACATCACCCGTGTCCCAGGGAGTAATGTTACAACAGAGAAGAAAATAAGGAGGGGGGGGGGGAAATCTAGATTTTTCTATTATTTCTGAAAAACAGATCAGAACCATTGGAAGGCTGAATGTCTATGGAGATTCTCAATCATCCAGATCATGGTTGTCCCAAAAGTGTTTTACCAAAAGGCAACTAGACTGTTGCTGGAGAAGACTCCTGCGAGTCCCTTGGACTGCAAGGTGATCAAACCACTCAGTCCTAGAGATCAACCCTGACTGTTCTTTAGAAGGCTAAATCATGAAGAGGAAACTCAAAGACTTTGGCCACCTAATGGGAAGGAAGGACTCACTGGAGAAGAGCCTCATGCTAGGAAAGATGGAGGGCAAAAGAAGAAAGGAACGGCAGAGAATGAGGTGGCTGGATGGAGTCAACAAAGCAGTCAACATGAGCTTCATGGACTCCAGAGGATGGTAGAGGACAGGAAGGCCCGGAGGAACGTTGTCCATTGGAGTCGTGATGGATCAGACATGACTTCATGACTAAGAACAATTGGACTTTCTGGGTTTTGTTTTTTTTTGCAAACATTTTGTTTCCCATCCAAGAAACTTCTTCAGTTCTAGTTGAAGATGAAGCCAAATGTTTTCAAGAAAAAAATAAGAAAGTCCAGTTGTCTTTTGGAGAAGCATCTTCAGGACATAGAAAGGGTCATTCTAAGGATTATTCAGCATAGTCCTTTTAAATAGACTGTGACTTCTGCTCAAGCTGCAGCTACTTGGAGATAAAAAGCAGATGGCTCAATTATAAATCCAGAGCAATAGTATTTGGATCTTCCAAAATAGGATGGTTCTGAAAATTGGTAGCCTCAAAGCTGGGGAGGCCTTCTTCTTTTCTGAAGTCCCTAAAAGCCTTAATAAGGCCACACCTAGAGTACTGCATCCAGTTTTGGTCACCACACTATAAAAGAGATGTTGAGACTAGAAAAAGTGCAGAGAAGAGCAAAAAAGATGATTAGGGGACTTAATGCTAAAACATACGATGAACGCTTACAGGAACTGGGCATGGCTAGTCTAGAGAAGAGAAGGACCAGGGGAGACAGGATAGCAGTCTTCCAATGTTTGAGGGGCTGCCATAGAGAGGAGAGGGTCAAGCTATTTTCCAAAGCACCTGAAGGCCAGACAAGGAATAATGGATGGAAACTGAACAAGGAGAGGTTCAACTAAGAAATAAGGAAAAATGTTCTGACAGTGAGAGCAATTAAACTATGAAACAGAAGTTGCCTTTGGAAGTTCTGGGAGCTTAATCACTGGAAGCTTTCAAGAAAAGACTGGATTGCCATTTGTCAGAAATGGTGTACGGTCTCCTCTTTGAGCTGGGGGGGATTAGACTAGATAACCTAGAAGGTCCCTTCCAACTCTGTTAATCTGTTAAAGTTGGCTCTGATGGCAACACAGGAAGCTTAGAATATTATCTAAGAACATTATCAATGCCGGTTGGCGGTGCCCAGGGGAAGGGCCTTCTCTGTGGTGGGCCCAACCCTCTGGAACGACCTACCTGCCAAACTCCGTGTCACCTCGGACCTCCGCCTGTTCCGCCAATGCTTAAAAACGCACTTGTTCCACCAAGCCGGCCTGGGGTGAACCATCCTATACCGACTGAGTTTTAGTCTGCTAAAGTTTTAGTCAGTGGGATTTTAATTATGTTTTAGCACAGGGTTTTGAGTTTAATGTTGCTTTAGGGTAATTTCTTATATTTTGTACTTGTATTTGTTTTTCATTTTTCTGTGCGCCGCCCCGGGTCCCTCTGTGGGAGATGGGTACGGGATATAAGTATGAAAAATAATAAATAAATAAATAAATAATAGATATCTTATTTTTCAGAGTATAAAATGCACCCCCCTCCAAAAGAGCATGGAAATGTTGGTGCGTCTTATACACCAAATACAGCTATTTTTGGCCTCCCGAAGCCCGGCATCCACATCCTATTTTTGGGGGAAAAAAAGTGCCATTGTTCGCAAAAACTGGAGCTTTTTTACCTTCTCTCAGATCCCAGCAGCACTCTGCAAGCTTCAGCAGGACTTGGGCAAGGCAAAAACTGGGGCGTTTTTGCCTAGCCCCAGCCCTGCTGAAGCCGGAGGAGTGCTGCTACGGGCTGAGGGAAGGCAAAACTTATTTTGTCTTACTTACCTCTTCAAAATCTTGGTGCATCTTATACACCGGTGCATCTTATAGTCTGAAAAATACGGTAGCTGATGCTACAGCTCTCTGTTTTTGTTTATCATATATACCGCTCAGACCAGTTGAAATATAGAAAAAAAAGTATCCATAAATAAAATAATAATCAAAGCAATAATAAGCAAGTTCAGTTGAAAATGCAGAAAAAAGAAGTGGCATTAATGTCCAGCATTTGAAGGAAAGATTCCGCCCTTTTGAAGAATGAAGTGCAAGTATGACTGTGTTTAAAGTTATTCCTCGGTCAGGGCTTTGTAGAAGCTGTAGTCTTTCAAGCAGTAAACTAAGGTTTGTTTTGGCATTTTAAGAATTTACTTCCTACCTTACAGTTCCAGTAAGGCATCAATAAGCACCCCCATTTTGAAACTCTCCACCCATCACAGTTCTCTGAGGCCGAGATAGGATAACTGGAGCATAACTATTGAGAAGCAACCAAATTATGAATTTCTAGAGAGAGGGGGAAAGGTGAAGATAAGTGCATGAAAGTCAGCTAACATTGGTACATGGGTGGTTACAAGAGAGAAAGGGTTAAGCAGATTTTCATTTTAGATAGTTGCCATGGTAACAATCAGTGAGCTCAAGCTGTATCTTTTTTATTTGGGGGAAATGTTTAGATTTACAGAGTAGCTTAGCTTATTATATATCTGCCTCGATTGCTCGATAAAGCTTCCTGAGTAAAAACAGAATAAGATACATTTCTCTAACGCTGCCGAAGTAAGAAAAATTCCATGAAAACTCTGACATGACGTCCTGATTTTTGTTGTGCTTTTCGAATACCCTTTCTTTTGGCAGAATGCAGCTCCAAAGCTGAGTTTTGGGTGGAAACTTTAAAGCTTGAATTCAATTAGATTTCATTTGGTCTTCCAGCAAATAGCAAGCCTGAATGCTACTAATAGGGTGGGACAGTTTTTGTTCCCACAATCTAGTGGCTCTGGATTATATTATGCTGCCACAAAGACCTTACTTGGGTAAGATCTACCTTGGAGAAGAATGTTCTAAGATTGTTAATCATCTTGAATTAAATAGGCTTCTATGTGTTCACTTGCCTGGGGCCTATGCAGTATCTCTGACTCCTCAAGAACCCAAAGTCAAGTTCACACATGAAGCCTCTTAGACCAGGGGTTCCCAAACCCTGGTCGGTGGCATGTCAGAAACCGATCCATGCAAACAAGCGAAGCCCTATATACAGGATGCAGGCAGCATATGAAACCACACCCCGTCTAGCTCGCGGAAAAGCCACAGAACTGGTCCCTGTTGGGGATCCCTGTTTTGGAAAGGAGAAGAGTAGATTACAATTTTGAAGCTGGAGGAACATGAGAACAGCTTCTGTAGCAACTAGCATCCAAAAGTCAAAGATGGGAGCTGACAAAGCTTGATGCAAACTCCAACTCTCTTTTCTGTGGGTTGCACAACAGCCCAGTTTTGGCACCTCTGCTTTTGCTTTCTACTCCAGAGTCCTGGATGCTATTTCTTCTTTTCTTTTAAGAAGTCTTGTCTTCAGCTTTCTGATGGATTTTGAAGAAGGGAGTGTCTACAGCAGTGGTAGTCAACCTGGTCCCTATCCCCCACTAGTGGACGTTCCAGCTTTCATCATGGGCGGTAGGGGTTTTGTCCCATACTGAAGCACTTACCTTTTTTAAATTTAATTGACTTCCCTACTTTATAAATCACCATTATGGTGGAACCGGTGGGCGGTTAGAACATTTTACTACTAACAGAGATACAAAAGTGGGCGGTAGGTGTAAAAATGTTGACTACCCCTGGTCTACAGTGACTATTTATGTAAAGAAATGAGTCCCAGTGCATAGGTGAATTAATATTAGAAACAGGAAGAAGACTGAGGCAAAACAAGAGCAGGGATAAGTTTACATTTATTTCAGTTATAAATTATTGATTTTGTTTCAGAGGATAATAATTACTAAGGTCTGTTGAAAGAATAGTTAAATTACAATAGCAGATACATGTGTGCATCAGAGTACATGTGATTTTTCTTCTAAGTGATCATAGTAATTACAATCTCTGTAGTTTAAAGCTTTTTCTCTGTTAAAACATTATGTTTACTCAGTATATTCTCTTACAAAATGTATCATTCCATGGAATATATTTTCCTGGGATTGAAATTATCTTTCTGGCTAGTTTTCTTTTGAAAAAGTGTTGCCAAAATGACAGTGGACACATCACCTGGTTTGAAGTTATCTGAAGGGACCTTTCATATTAAGCTGTAATGCAGATCTAAGTAAAATGAATAAAACCACAAAGGTTTTTCTTTAAATTCAATTCAATCACAAGTATATTTTCCCCTACTCCATCAGCTCTTATTCATTCTTTCTTGAAAATAATCAGTTTATGAATTCAGACATTATTTTGTGTGTGAGATATTGAGATTGAGAGTGTTATTTGGTTTTGTGTGTATGTGTGTGTGTGAGGGGGGGAGGGTCTCAAAATCTGATGCAAATTACATGACACATAGCTGATGGTAAATATATTCAATCTAAAAAAAAATTTATTTCTAAACTGAATAGGCATCTAAGATGGGCTCACACCTGATTTATTTTCTATTCATGCTGTTTTGCTCCTAGGAATTCATGTGCACAAAACAAATATGAACCAAGCTAAGCTATCTTATTAACCATACAGATGGCCATAAAGTTCATCATTTAGGAACAGTTTAGTTGTCTTCATTATACAGCCAGGTATTAAGAAATACTTCAGGCTTGGTCCACACATGCAGCACGATGGGGTAGAAAGAAAGTAGCCAACTGGAAGTGTCATTTCAGTTTGTGTTTCAGTTCCATGTCTTTCCGATATAAGAAATGCTTTGTAAAATATAGAAGATTTGTTTGAATTAATTTTAATTTCTAATTGCTGATGTATTTAATGGCTGTTTATGCCTGTTTTATTTCATCGATGTACTGTATATCTGGAGAAAAGTAGAAATGAAGATTTTAGTATTTGAATTATAAGCTTTGCCAGTTTTCCATTTGTAAGCAAATTTTGGCATAGAGGACTATTCAGAAATGAGCTGGCTGCAAGATAATGTGATTTTCTTGTGTCATCTGTAACAATGCAGACCATTCAAATGCATACAGTGCCTCAATGCACCAGAATTTATAGAAAAGTAATTGTCCTTCAGTAAATTACCACATCCCTGAAACCTACTGTGAGTGGATTCCAATAGTACATCTGTAAGTTATCTGGATATCTGCAGATATTCCAATTGTTTAAGTCAGAGTCTCAAATAATTGAGTGTGAGTTCAGAACACCTTCTCCATTTCCCTATTTACTCACCTTTGTTGATTTAGACCTTGTTGCTAATTGAGTTGCAACTTCCTTTCTTCCTGATTTCTAATAACCTTCTTCCTGATCCCTTCCTGAATATCCAAGCATCCATCAGCAGATTTGAAGTTTCTATTGCCAGAGAACTTGATGATTATTTTGCAGCCAGATCAATAAAAAATGAAACAGATGCAGATGTGGGGACATTTATCTTAAATGGATTGTGATATGAACAACTTATTTTGAAGATGGACTAAAGAAGGAAACAAAGCAATTTTAAAGATGGATTGGTGAGGAACAAATGAAAATAAAGATGAATTGGTAGAAAATCTTAATGTAATGATTAACATGGTTGTGTCAAAAGTAGATCTTATCATATCGGTGATTGATTGGGTGATATAGTTGGATTCACAACTTGCTTGAGAATCATACTCAGAGAATACTTATAAGTGGTTCTTCATCTAGGTGGATGGGGCTATTATGTGTTTGGCAAATAGTTTGAATATGAGTCCTTGCTCTTTGCCTAGTAGTACCTTCATGTTCTCAAAAAAAGTGAAATTATCTTTTCATTTCTATTTATTTGGAAAAGATTATACATCCCTGATTTTTTTACCAATAATTTTTGACTCTCTTCATTTTACTAGTCTGAGTTGCTCCAAATGTTCATATGAAGAAAGTCTTGCATTATTTTTTCCATAGGGAAAAAAAAGTAGCAATTGGATACTGGTATCAATAGACTGAAGAGATAGAAAATAGATAATTATGTTTCTTGGAGAACAGGATGTCCAGCAGGAAAGTTATCAACTGGGAATGCTTTAGAATTTAGATTCCTGGACTCAAGAAGTGGATGAGCGAGCTAGACCATTTATTTCATTTTGCACTGCCGGCCGGGGAGCTTAGCGCCAGGCGGCAGTCAGAAATGGAGAGGCGCGGGGCGCGTATACTCGGCGTATAAGACGACCCCCGATTTTCAGTTGACTTTTTTGGGTTTCAAAAGTCGTCTTATACGCCGGAATATACGGTACTCTGTAATAATTACTTATAAATCTACGGCCATAATAAGTGCCTCACTACAATGGAATGCTGAAATTTAGTTCATTTCCATTGTATTACATCACATTTCAAGAAAGGTGGAGCTTCAAAAATGAATTAATGCAATCCATTGCAAGAACGTTTTTGAGAAGGATATTTGAAGAAGAAACATTACAGTTGGACCTTGCTTATCAATTGCCTTATGCAGCGACCAAAGTTATGATGCTGAAAACATAACTTTGCAACAAGGTGCACACTAGGGACCTTTGCAGCATTTCTTAGTCACATATCTGCCACTAGTTAGTACATATACTGGGCCTGATCTGTTTTTTCTCCCCTCACAGAGCAGAGAGGTTGAACAGAAAGAGATTATAAGATAGTAAGCAGATACACAATCAGGTACACACTAGCGTGGCTGTTTGCCTAGTATGTTTGAGGCTGGAAGCTGGGAGCATGCTGGTGCTAGAACATTTCTTTGGATCTGTATTTCTTACCAAGTGCCTGCTTATACTGTTGCATTACCTTTCTTTCCAATGAATTTAAATACAAACATAAATTTCCTTTTTGCTAATTATCCCAATTAGCATATAAAAGGGTAAGGGAGAAAAAGGAAAACTGAGCTAAAATCAGCTGTGGTCACACAATTTCCTTTAGCGACTGCATCACTTAGCAACCAAGTTGCTTGTCTCAATTGTGATGATTAAATGACTACTTTTGTTTGCAAAAAATATCCTACATAGCATTCATCATTCTTACCTCATATTGTTGATTGACAAATGTTATTATAATTTGAGCTTTTATAAAAATACAAATATTTTTGCATTTGTACTGATATTTTGACTCTAGCAATTATATATATTACATTTCCATCCAAATTTATTTCTAGGAGCTCACCATAAAATATTTTATGTTCACATTTTTGACCATACATTTAATTCTGTTGGTATTTCCTTAAAATTATCTGAACTTTCAAATTTCAAAACTAAATCCTGATGTAAAAAGAACATGTACCTTCCAGTCTCTGGATTTTAGCTTTCACAGAAATAACTGTTTCGAAAGGAGACACTCGCAATTCAAAACATGTTCCTGTAAGAGTTTCAATGAAGAGCTCCATGGTCTCATAGAAAGTAAGTTTGCAATGACATGATCCAACATTATCCTCATTAAAGAAAGGGGGTTCCTTCTTGCTGGCCATTCTAGTATTCCTTGTGAAAAAAAAATCAGTTGGGCATTATATCTCAATTTCAAGTCAGCTCTAAGCAAGAAAAGCTATGCTTTTGTTCATGTTTCAAGGTTAAGCCTGATACAAGATCTGTTGTCACAACATTTAGGAAATAATATTAACATCTATTAAAGCATTCTTTAGTAAATGTACTAAAGCAACAAAACAAATGTCATTCTATTTTTTTCATCAGAAGTACACATTTAAAGGCAAAAAATGTAAATACCTGTAAATAAATGACTTCTTTCACTGTATTATTAATTTGTTATTATAACAAAAAGAGTACACTAAATTTTAAAATTCAGAGCAATTGTCTATGGAGATTCTCAATCATCCAGGTCATGGTTGTGCCAAAAGTGCTTTTCAAAAGGCTACTCAACTTTCTTAGTTTTTTTTCCTTGAAAACATTTCGCTTCTCATTCAAGAGGCTTCTTCAGTTATGGATGAATGGTGGGGAAAGGAAGGATTTATATTCTTTATATTTATATTCCTTATATTTATATTCCGATTCAGAGCAATTCTTCGCATGAAAATAAATTCTCACTGAAGAAAGATAGTTAAGATTTTCCTTACAAAAAGAGCACCTTGGTGCAAGCAAATGTAGATGGAAATCTATATTGCACTAATGATTTAGGAAACTGAGTCAACTGAGATCAGTTTTGTAATAGATATCTTAAAAACATTTCCTACCCCCAAATTCCTACGTGTAAAGAACCTAGACATTTGTAAGATTAGAATACTGTTCCTGGGAAAACAAGCCAACAGAGAACAGCATTTCCATTAACGTCAACAGCCAATTGCTAAGCAATGAAAATAATAAAGATCAAATGTTCTATAATGATCCATTACAATTGGAAAGTCTACAATCACAGAAGGTGAAAAACTACTATGTGAACCATTTACTATTACAAATGGAAGATGTTTGTACTCCTGCCAGCAATGTACTCAGAATATTCTGCCTATGCTGAATGGCACAAATTGTTTCCTGTATGTTTTTGCAAAAGCTCTTATTGCAAAATAAGATGCAGAACTGCACTAAAATGTTTGAAACACAGCCAGAATTCAGTTATGGCACTGAGCTACAATTGCCGATTGGGTTTTGCTGATCAAATCCCATGCTAAGCACTCTGGAAAATCGCATAAGTGATTTCACAAAACAGTCAAGTAGTAGACAACTGTTATTGTTTCCATGGAACCAAAGAAATTGATATGCTCTTGTGATTTTTTTGCCTTAAATTAATATACAGGTTTCTGGCTTTTTTGAATGGACTATGACAATCAATCAGTTGTGTCAAAATGATTCTTGCCCTCCACCCGTCATAGTCAGGCAGACAGATCAACCCTCTGCCTTACCAAAAGTTACTTATGTTGTCTCTAATAATACTACAGGTAGTTCTTGACTTACGACCACAATAGAGTCCAACATTTCTGTTGTTAAGGGAGAAATTTATTAAGTGAATTTTGCCCCATTTTACCACCTTTCTTGCCACAGTTGATCAGTAAAACACTGTAGTTGATATATTAGTAACCTGGTTGTTAAGTGAATCTGGTTTCCCCATTGACTTTGCTAGTCAGGTCACAAAAGGTGATTAGATGATCTTGGGACCCAGCAACGGTCATAATTGTGAGTTGCCAAGTATCTGAATTTTGATCAGGAGATTATGGGGATGCTGTAAAAGTGGTAACTGTGAAAAATGGTCATCAGTTCCTTTTTCAAGCACCACTGTAACTTTGAACAGTCAATAAATGAACTGTTGTAAATCGAGGACTCCCTGTATATTAATCCTGGGTACTACCAAGTTACTTATGTTCTTTATCTCTAACCATCACTACTGCACATGCCACACACTGAAAAAGAAAAGAAAACAAGCTCCAACGAGTGTACACAACCATGGAGCAAAAAGAACCGTTTCTTACTCAACCCTCCACTCTCCCATCTGCAATTACAGAGAATAGGCCAAGGTGCAGAATAAATAAGAGCCTTTTTGGTAGGGACCTCAGTTATTATTTAACAATGGTGCCAACGCCATTTGCATAAAGAGCATTTCCCCCCAACAGGATCGGGGAAATACAATAAAAAAAACTTGCTAGCTGCGCCCCTTTCCGTTCTTACTGCCAGGGCGGGAAAAAGCCCCGAAACCCTGGAAACTATCAAGAAACAAAAAAGCCTCAAGATGGAAGCGCCGAAAGGAACTAAACTGCCCTTTACAGGGCTGGGCTCTTTGCCAGCAGGCCCTTCCCGGGGAGCCTCTCGCTTCCCAGCTCGCCCCGAAGGGAAGAAAGCGGCCTCCCTAGTCTAACTACTCCCAGGCCAAGGAAGGTAACAGGCCCCACTTCGGAGCCTCCATTGAGGCGTCGATGGTCACCGAGGCACCGGCTCGTGGGGAACGCTGAGGGGGGGAGGGGGAAGAGGAGAAACGGGCGGGCGCGGCCACGCCTGCTCCCCCCCCCGCGGCGGCCAGGTGTGGAGACCCGTCCTCCTCACCTGCCGTTTCCCGCCACGCAGAGCCCCCGCGGGAGGGGCCGACGCGCCGCCTCCCCCTTTCAAGGAGCTGCCGAGGCAGCCATGGAGCGGAGAAGACGATGGCGAGCGGAAGACATTCAGCCCCACGGGAGGGCCCGTTCCCTCCGCCCGGCGGCGAAGGGGCGGCGCCTTAACCCGTCCTCTCCCGCCCTTTGTGACGCGACAAACGGGCGAGTCCGGTTGCTTCGGGACGCCGTGCTCCGATCCTTGCGCGGCTCGGAAAGTGGCGGGAAGGGTTGACTCTGAGGCGCCTCAGCTGAGGCGATGCTTCGACGGGGAATGGCGGTACCGGAATGTGGTGCCATTCCACCCCCTCATACTTTCTTAGGCCCGGGTCGCCTAAGAAAGGGGTCTCGAGACCTCGTGCCTGTCCAGATTCGCTTGCCCCGGTGGTTCGGGCCTAGATATAGATATAGGCTTTTCCAGCCATCTGGTTTAATGGGGGAAAAATGAGCCAGTAATATGCGCTGCATCTGCCAAAAAAGCCAACCCAGTCCTAGGCTGCATTAACAGAGGGATAGAATCAAGATCAGGAGAAATGTTGGTGCCACTTTATAATACCCTGGTAAGATCCACACTTGGAATACTGCATCCAGTTTTGGCTGCCATGATGTAAAAAAGATGCTTAGAATTCTGGAAAGAGTGCAGAGAAGAAACAACAAAGATGGTATGGGGGGACTGGATGCTGAAACATGAACGGTTGCAGGAATTTGGATATGCCCAGTTTAATGAAAAGAAGGACTAGGTGTGACAAGATAGCAGTGGTCCAATATCTCAGGGATTGCCACAAAAAGGGGGTGAAGCCGTTCTCCAAAGCAGCTGAAGGCAAGATGAGAAACAAAGGATGGAAGTTAATCAAAGAGATTAAAACTAAGGAGAAATTTCCTGAGAGAACAATCTGGAATAACATGCCTCCAGAAGTTGTGAATGCGCCAACACTGGAAGTTTTTAAGAAGATATTGGACAACCACTAGTTTGAAATGGTATAGGGTATCCTTCCTGAACAGGGGGTTGGATTAGAAGACCTTCAAGGTCCCTTCCAACTCTGTTACTCTATTCCAGGGGTGTCAAACTCAAGGGCTGTGGGCTGGATTTGGCCCACAGGGCCGCCCTGGAAACAGCAAAGGATCAGCCTGCAGTGCCTCTGCCAGCAAAAATTGAACTTTGTTTTTGTCTGCACATGGCTCCCAAAATTGCTTTTCATTGGCAGTGAGCTGCA
>JAPKID020002965.1:0-12789 GCA_026931265.2 Tropidonophis doriae
TAAGTCAAAATAATAAAATCCCCTTAATTAAATTATATTTATAGAATTATGAAAATTGAAAACAGGGACAAGGAGTTTTGTTAGGCCGGCTTGTTGGAATAGATATGTCTTTAGGTGTTTGTGGAAGAGGCCGAGGTCGGTGATAGTGCATAAATCGGGGGGCAGGTCGTTCCAGAGGGCTGGGCTCGCCACAGAGAAGGCCCTTCCCCTAGACGCCGCCAACCGGCATTACATTTGCAAGGGCATAGCTGGCTTACAAAAATTCTACTTTTTAATAACTGTTTACACGCCATTCTTCACGTGTAGGAATAGTTCAAATAAGCTTGGCCAATTCTCTTTCTGAACTAGTTTATATCTTTAAAGGTTTACAGTCTCTGGAGTCTCACGAATATGCAGAAATTCTTCTAAAGATTGCTTGATGGGGAGGCTTTAGAAGATTTGAAAGCTATGCATTATATGTTGGGCCAAAATAACAATTATCCATCAGGTGGATGTCCATCAGTCAGCTTTTCTTTCTGTGTAATTTGCTAAATGTGGCAGTGTTAATATTATATTAAAAAAATACTCATATCTATAATGCTGCAATGAGGAATCTCTAGGTTCACATGTCTGGGAACATATACAAATAGATCCAAAACGCAAAGAGAAATATTATGTTTCAAAATTTAAAAAAAAACCCTGCTTTTCATAGTAGTAGAAAGCTTCTCCATAACAACAGACCATGTCACAGAGATAAAGTCATAAAAACCAAATTGTATGGTAGTGCCAGATGCCAGTCCCCTGTCTTTTCAGACAGTACTGTTAAATAACATAATGAAAAACACTTGTTCATCTTCTAGTGTGACATATGTCATCATTGTCAGCAATTCCTAGCCTCAGTTTATATTGGACAAACTGGACTGTCTCTATATAAAAGAATAAAAAGGCAGAAATCAGAAATATCTTTGCTGAAAAACCAGCAAAGGGGCATTTTGCTTCCCAAGAAGAGTCAGTTCTATGATCTGAGGTCATTCCTGAGGGGAAAAAAACCTACTATGAAGTGGACAAACTATATTCATTTCACAATTTACAATTTCTTAAGGATTAAAACCAAAGAATGATATTTCTTGTGTTAACTGGCTGAACCCTTGAAGAACATTTTTGTCTAGAAATTGTTAATGGTCAATTATTGCTAATTTTATACTTTTTTTATTCTTGCTATTTTCCTTTTCTTCCCCCTCAAAAGACAACTTTGTGCATATGTAATACCCCTCAAAGGTGCAATTTATGTATTTGGTGAAGCATATTGTGATCCACAAAAATTGGTTTAGTAATGCCCTGTTGTTTATAAGCTGTCCATCTTAATATCAATACATCATAGTCAGAAAAAGCTGTACGTAGCAAATGCTAATTTGTTTCTATTACTCCATGCACTGGCTATAAAAACATTATAGAACTCTGAAGAAAATCACACTCTATTATCTGATATAATGCAGTATGCTTGGATGTAATGTCTTACCATCAAACATATCTTTCTAAGATCAGTCAAAATAACACAATTATATGAAAGCTTTTGAGTGCCCAGAATTCTTAATTTAATATGTGAGTCAGAATTCAAGACTTGAATTATCTTCGTAGGTGATCTTTTCTCGGCATTAGGCATCAGTTACTTTTTTTTAAGAGTTGTGCTACTACTCAAGCATGCTGAACCTGCAATCAATAGTTCTCAAGAATGGAGAATTGTTTTTGTATCTGAACTGATATATAAAAAAATAATGAACAGAATTAATAAGATCTAAGAATTTCATAAATATGCTCTGTATATAAAATCTAGGTTTAAAAAAAACCCAATGCAATGCAAATTAATAGTTCTAAAGATAATTAATAATTTTATTTAGGCATGTAGTTGACTCTGTACAAATCAAATAAAAATATACTCACTTATCAAACATTAATTTTGGGCTGCTAGTTTTTCTTTAGAAATCCTGGATTTTAGTGTTTATGAAGTTTAAAGGCAATTAACACTCTTCTATATCACCAGCATACAGTGAGATAAATGTAGCATTTGGGATTTCAGTGTAGTTGTGTGTGAGCAATAATATTTTCCCAGTTTTTGCCAACATAAGAAAGAAAATTAATTCAAGCTTTACATCATTTCTCCTTATCAATAACTACCAGCTTGCTATCAACAGTTCATTTCAAATTTTTGTTTCATTCTCTATATTCAGTATCAGAATGCATTTTAAATATATAGTTGAAAGCAGTTAGCTTTAGAAGCTATTTCAAATGTAAAAAGAATATGCATGCCAGTCCTAAATATGTGTAATTGGAAGTTTTTTATTTTAATTAGGTATTTCCTACTTACCGTATTTTTCGAAGTATAAGACGCACCAGAGTATAAATTGCACCAAGGTTTTGAAAAGGCAAATCAGTTCCATAAAACAGCCATGAATGAAAATAATATCGCCATTGGGAAATAACTTGTTTCCATTTGGTACAATCTACAAGTTATTAAGTGTGCATCCTGTATATTTGTGTGTATATCTCTGTGGGTATTTTTATGTGCACACACATACACACAATTAATATTTCAGTAATGTATTTTGATTTTCTTCATCCAGCAACTGAATTCATCCAGCAACTTAATTCATATCATGAAATATTATTTTTTTAATTTTAAAAATTATATTAAATAACAATAGACAATATGGTATGCATTATTTATTTATTCATGCCCATTTAGGAAAAACAGAGCTAAATGATTGAGTTACAGGAAAGGAGAACATTTACAGCATCAATGTTTTGCAGTAAATACCATGATTATGTTGTAGAAAAGACAGGACTAAACAAGCTTTTCAATGCAGGAAAGGTTTATTTGTGCACAAGGTCCAGCTGAAGCTGCAAAGCTTACAAAATGTCTGAACCCTGAAGGGCTAACAAAGACCCACTTTTATACCTTCAATTATGTATACAACTCCTGAGGTTTTGCATTAACCATATATGGGATTAGGGGGAACTGAAAACATACCAGTTCAGACAGCTTGCTTGGGTCAACAAGACACATGCTTTGGGGACCAGTTGTGGTTAGTATCAGGGGTTATTTGGAGAAGCTAGAACAGAATGTCAAGAAGAATAACAGGCTGCATCTGTCTGGGTCAGCAAGATTAAAATAGACTTTTGCTAGCACAGTTGTTTACTATCTAGCAGAGTTTGCAATCTTATTCCTTGACCAAAGTTTACTTGACCAGGATTTGAGGCCTAGGCCAGCCTGAGACCTATTCAGCTTCTGTTGCTTTCTCAATTATATGGATAAATGATCTGATCTATGAAATTGCAGTTCCTTATAAATAAATCAGAACCATCATGGTGTAATAGTTAAATGAATAAAATGATGGCAGATCTTCTGCATTGAGCTCCTTGAGAAAAGTTAGGATATAAATCAAATCAAATCAATCGATCATTCAATACACTGTATTATCACTTTGTATTATGTTCTATGGCACATAGATTTTCAGCTTTTTAATAAATGAACCTGAAAACTTTACTGTACTTTTCTTTAACTATCTAAATTTCATGATCTCCAATTCTGCAGTATTTCTTTTGTATCATTAGCAGACAATAATAATTAGTATTTTAAATATGTCACATGAATAAATTTGATGATAATAATGACACATGGATACTATATAGTATATTACATTGTTTAGAACTCAAAATGTGCATTTCTTTGACAATTCAAAATTAAGCTGCATCCAGCAGTTGTCTACATTAGTATTGAGGTGACCACATATTCAATATTAATAGCTTTTTCCTCCTTGAAGTTTTTCAAATTAAAATGATTGTGTTTAGTTTTTAATCAGCTGCTAATGCAGCAGTTGGTTCATATTGGCCTACATTGGCTACTTCTCTATAATATTATGAAAATTTACTGGATCAGAGGACTAGGTTGCATATCAAGATTTTATTCTCATAGGATTCAAGAAACAAAAAGCCAAAAAATTTCATCCAATATACATTGATGATGGAATAAGAGTTTCTGGTCAACAATTTAGGTGTCTTTAGAAGGTGATACATTCATACATGATGGATGGTTGAGAATGTCATTTAGTCTATACTTCATGAAATAAGCTACCCATTACAAAATAATTCTCTTTCAAATGTTGTACCTCTCTGAAATTTGCAATATGAGTTATGGCTTAAAACTGATCAAGCTGTATGTAAAAATCATATGTTTGCATTAACCTATGTTTAGCAACCACATTTGCAAAGTACTCATTTCTTAAAATATTCTTTCCAAAATTATTTATTTATTTATTCTATCTATAGAGTGTCACATTTGTGCAAGATTTCCACCATATGTACCCTATTCATTTAAAACAAACAAATTGAACAAAAGACCAGATATATTCCTTTTTTAAAGGATAGGTGATCTCTAGAATGAACTCATGAGAATTTATGGACACTGATCCATTAAATAAAATCACTGATTCTGAAGCTTCTGTTTTCAAACTATTAGTTTAATTTCACTTCTAGAATAATATTCCCTAGAGCAATGCGTCTCAACTTTATCAAATTTAAGATATAATCATTTCAAATGCTAAAATTCCCCAACTAGCATCAGAAGTGGTATTCAGCAGGTTTGGACCAGTTCTGGAGAACTGGTAACGGAAATTTTGAGTAGGTTGGAGAACCAGTATATACCACCTCTGACTGGCCCACCTCATCTATTCTCTGCCTTCTGAGTCCCAGCTGATTGAGAGAAAATGAGGATTTTGCAGTAACCTTCCCCTGGAGTGGGGTGGGAATGGAGATTTTATAATATCCTTCCCATACTACACCCACCAAGTCATGCTATGCCAACCAAATCACACCCACAGAACTGGTAGTAAAATAATTTGAATCCCACCACTGACTAGCATGCATGCTGCTTGGTGAATCTTAAAATTGAGGTAGTTGAGAAACATTGCCCCACAGAATGTTATAGTTTCCACCCTGATGTAACCTTGATTTCATATTACATAGGTCTTACATGATTGCTGGGCATACCAGTGACCAAAATGCTTCTCTTTAGTGTTTTTTTTCCTCTGAATCTGTTCATCAGAACCTAATATTATTAAGTACCTGGTCATCTGTTTCCTTCTTTTCTCAAGAAGCCTGAACTTGTGAAGAGTGCTAATGTATTTTGAAGTTAGAATGTGATGAGGAAAGTGTAAGGCAGCATGTGTTTAATTGAGGGAGATTTTTATTCTCCTTACAGCCGGACAAATTCCCGAGCAGTTCCAGTATTTCATTACATTCCATCTGTTGGGGAATAGCAGTTAAAAAAATGGTTATTAGTAAAAATATTGATTTTTTCTTAAAAAAAAAAGCTATTCTTTGTGGTTCTCTCAAAACTTCAATTTTATCTCAAAAAAGAAAACAAAAGTTACAATAATAATTTTATGTGTAAAGTAGCACTCTTGTTGAGGATGTTTCCCATATTTTCACCTTGCAGCCGTGATTACAGCAAGCAATTTTACATCATCACATCCTTTATATTTCTAATTAGTGAACACCTCTAAGCACAATTCTAAAGGAGGAACAAAGGAGAAATATTTAAGATGTCGCTAACAGCAATGAAAGCACAGTGTCCAATAAGCTAAATATATAAAAAATGGGAATTTTATTTCACAGAATCACTGTTAGTAAAATTTCTCTGGACACATTATTATCCCCTTGTGTTTGGAATGAAGTATCACTGTTCCTTTCTTCAAAAACGATGCTGATCTGGCAAACCATTCCAACTATCAACCAATCCACCTGTTGTCATAAAATAATAAAACATAACATGGCATGACATGACACATAAAAACTGCATATCATTGCCACAAATAAGAGGGAGCAAAGCTATTGTCCAAAGCACCTGAAGGTAGAAGAAAAAGCAATGGGTAGAAACTAATCAAGGAGAGAAGCAGCCTAGAACTAACGAAAAATTTTCTGACAGTTAGAACAATTAATCAGTGGAACAGCTTGCCTCCAGAAGCTGTGAAAGCTTCAACCCTGAAAGTTTTTAAGAAGACATTAGATAACCATTTGTCTGAAATGGTATAGGGTTTCCTTCCTAGGCAGGGGGTTAGACTAGAAGACCTCCAAGTTCCCTTCCAATTCTGTTGGTTTATTTTCGATTCTATATATAGAGTGAAGCCTGAGCACTTCCCCTATTCAGAACGGTGCTGAAGATATAGTGAAAACAGGATCTTCTTTCAATACTTGGGATCCCCAAAGCGTAGGTGAATGCAGCATGACTGTAGTGGAAGGAGATCCCTGGAGTACTCTGCAATAGATATACGCCAATTCACCTAAAATCAAAGTGTTTTAAATGAATATCTGCTCACTAGTGTGATACAGAGCTGATTGCTGACCAACCACCAAAAGTGCCAAAAGGCTTAGGCATTTTTTTTCTTGACTAGGTAGCAAATGGCTGATTCAGCAGTAACAGAATGCCAGTAAAAAACACTTACAGTGGTATGGCCAAATTCTTTGAGCACCACTTCACACTGCTGGCTAAATACCTACCACTACCACTTTAACATTGAAAGCAAATGCCCGTACAGAAGTGGCAGGACAAATGTGGATAAGAAAATCATCAAGTTGAACTCAGTTTCTGCATTTGATCATGTAAAGTGGTGTTCATTGATCCAAAAAGGAGGCCCACCTTAAATTGTCTGTCTATCTGTTTGGCTGTCTAGCTACCTAGCTGTTTAGCTAGACAGGTGTCTACAGTTAGCTAGTTATTTATATCCTGGAAAAGTGGGGCAAGGAACCTAGTAGAAGACAAAAGATCCTATTTCTATTTATGCTCTGTCCAGGACCTAGCATGAAATGTGAGTACTGCTGAATCAGTGGAAAATAATAGACATAGTGCTCTTCAACTAGAAAATTGCAAAGTCAAATCTATCTCAGTTACATTTGACTTCAGATGACTAAACTTCACAATGAGGTGATTCAAAAAAATAAATTGAAAGGAAATGTGAAGAGGGTCAAATTTTCTTCAGCACAGCTGGGGATAACAGTAATGAGAAAAGCTCAGCCAAGGAAGATGAAGTTCATGGGATAGTCAGTAGAGTTAATAAGCTAGGTAAAAGAAAGTGCTACAGAAAAAGAGGGAGGGGGGAAATATTTCCTCATTTAGACAAGAATTAAAGACTTGAAAATATTTGTGCTCCAATCCACACATATTAAACTGAGGACTGCCAGTTAAGTTGATTCAGAACCTTTGAACATACATAGGATTCACAGTGAGCAAAACAGAACAGCAATTCTATTTTGTTGGCTTTTGACTGATTTCTAAAGCCTGTCCTTTTATCATTTCATTTTCATCCCTGTAAACATGTTTATTAAGTCATAAGTGGTATGACTTCTTTCCTGGATTTGCTGCCACTCTTTATCAGTAGGATTTTCAGTCTTAGTTCATATCTTGAACAGCTTTATCAGTATTTGAGGAAGGCTCAAATGTTCTCCCATTTTCAGGTGAAGTGTGTTGGTATTTATGAAGTCAGTCAGCATAAGAAGTCATTGCAAAAGAGTAAGAATAACAGATAATACCTACAGTCCTGCTTTTCCCACTATCAGAATTATAGGCAGAAACTAAAAAAAATCAGAGACAAAAATTAACTCTGATGCATCCTTCAAAATCCTTCAGGAGATGAATAATTATACACTCTGTTAATTGCATGTAGTACCATCGCTTGGCTTTCATGAAATATGTCAGTTTTTATTGCTCTTGTTGTCAGTTTGTGGATGTCATAACTCTGTTTCCCAGCAGCCTGTCGCCAGTATGAGCTATGATAGCTCAACATTCGGAGGGGAAAAATCCTTAACAGTCAAGAAAAAAGACCTCTGGAGCTTACCATTAATTTTTTTCAGAGCAGTAGAATTATTTGTTTTGAACATCCCAAAGCATTTCAGTGACAGATGTCCTTCATCCTTTCCTTGTACATAAAAATGCAAAATGAGAATTATCCCATCTGAGCCCCTTGCATTTGGATTTTGCACCAACATGGGACATTAAAGAGCCACATACAATATAATGAACAAAAAATTCTCTACGTTTAACAAATTACCAAACTAAGGGCTAACTTATGCTTCTTGATGGAAAAAAGATCATTTACGGCACAAAGAGATGAATACTTATGGAGCTTTGAAACACTTTTACTGTTTTTGTGTTTTATCTTGAGTTTATATATTTTTTAATCTATTTTATCCTTTTGCTCTAAGACTTCTTTTAAAGAAGTACATTTTTGTTTTTATAAAGAAACAAAAACAATTCAGGCTGGTGTCAGCTCTCAAAGGCCAGTTTAGGCTTAGGTTTAGGTTTGTTGGATTTATATGCTGCCCTTCTCCCAAAGAACTCAGGGTGGCATGCAACATAAAAAACACATATTACAAAAGTTAAAGGGGAGATTAAATAAAATATATATTAAAAAAACCCCAATTGACATTTACTATAAAAATTTAAAAAATAAATTAAAATTAACAATTAAATTAATCATTTATTTTATTCAGGCCAGGCTGGCTTGCTGGAAAAGCCAACTTTTTAGGGCGCATCATAAGGACCGGAGGTTGGAAATTATGTGAAGCTCTGGGGGCAGCTCATTCCAAAGGGAAGGTGCTCTCACAGAGAAAACTCTCCCCTAGGGGGTCACTAACTGACACTGTCTGGCCGACGGCACCCTGAGGAGGCCAATTGTGGGATCACACAGGATGGTAGCTACTGGTGGCAGTAGGTGGTCTCACAAGTACCCTGGGCCTAAGTCATGGAGCTTAGGTCATAATCAGTATCTTGAATCACACCAGGAAAACAACCGGCAACCAATGCAGGCCGACTAAAAGGGGTGTAACATGGGAGCATCTAGATACTCCCATGATAACCCGCGCGGCCACATTCTGGACCAGCTGAAGCCTCTGGGTGCTCTTCAGAGGCAGCCCCATGTAGAGAGTGTTACAGGAATCCAGGCAAGAAAGGACGAGGGCATTAGTGACTGTGTACAGAGCATCCCGATCCAGGAAGGGGCACAACTGAAATGAAGTTGTAAAATAGGGACTGTATGAAATACTTGAGTGATATATGGTATAGTAACAGGATCTTGAAAGCCCAACAGCATTTTGCATTTTTTCTTCTGATACCAAAGAGTTAATATAGATCCAGTTTAATTTCTTTTTAAATAGCTTATCAGGTTATCTTGATAATTCTGTACAAAAAATAACAATGCCTCCCGTCACACTGATTTTACACAAGTACTTCTCTGAAAAAGACAAATTAGTAGATTAGTATATTGTCAATTCTTGTCTGTGTACATCAAGAATGATGAGGATTGCAGTGGGAAGGAATAGCATAAAATAACCACAAAACCAGAATATTGTTTTATTTCCTTGATTTCTGTCTATGGGATAGAAAATAAACTAGGTAATAAGAAGCTAAATATGGTGCCAACATAGCTGTTGGTAAGTTTCACATATGCATGTTTATAATGGAATCTAAATGACGGATTGTAGAAGGAAATAAAAATACACAACTGTTAAGAATGAAGCATTCAGAGCAGAAGTTCAGAAATTGCAGTCACATCACTAAAAAAAAATGTATTTGGTTTTTCATCACAGAATGCACTCAAGCACATATTTGACTCATGTTTCTCAATCTTCCAGTGGAATTATTTCATGTTTAACTACCACAGCATTCACGGAAACAGCTACTCTGGTTTAATTTGGAAGATCCTTAGTGAACAGGCTTAAAAATGTTTTACATTCATTCTAAATTGTTATAGTCATTCAGTCAACTAACTTTCAGTATGTACTATGTACTTCATGACATATAAATAAGATATAACAATTCAGAATAAAATGTGATAGCCTATAGCATTAGGTTTAATAAGATAAAAAATAGCTCGTGAGGTAGAATTCTTCTTTCAAGGCAAAAGAATGAAATGTCCTTGAATCCAGCAGTTGCAAACTTCGTGGATTTACTTGTTTGCACCTGCCACTCTTAGAGCAATATTACTATAGAGAGCAGCATGGTAGTGTAGATCTCTGGTACCAGCCAAGGAACAACATTAGCACTAGATTTTTTTTCTCTGGATGTGGTTTTTTTTTTGGGGGGGGCACATGAAGGAGTAAGTCCATCAGACTAAGCCAGAGTGGTGCATCCAAATATCATTACTTAAAACAGTCATAAAAGGTTGCAATTAAAGGCATGCATGTACATGGACACATAGTAAAAAAAAAAGAAAAAGGAAAGGAAAGATTTCAGTAGAATGAAGATTTCCAAACTGGGATATCATAACAAATTGAGTGGTGGCAACTCCAACATATGCCTATCATGGGTTTATTTTTTCTTGTCACATTTGTCAAAAGGAGGAAAAGGGGAGAATAAGAGAGGAAGAATATATGTTCAGGAAAAAATCTATCTTAGGCTAGGCAATGAAGAATCTTGGTTTACTGTTATCAAGATTAACTTCCCTAAGTGTATATCTTGGGAAACTCCTATATCGGCTCAGCTATAGATCACATGGTTTTATTAAGGTGTTTTTAAAAAATTCCTAGTCCAAAGAGTCATAGTTCAAAACATCTATTTATCATCATAAATAATATGATTGAAACTTCTCCACATAAAATTATTGTACACCTTTTTCTTTCTTTCATATTCTCCTGGGCAACTTTAGTTTTGTGCATCTTCTATTAATGACATGGAACTTTATTTAATCCTAATCAGGATCTTCAGCAGTAGAGGTCCAAAGTTTATTGATATTAAAAACAAACTTTTCTTGACAGCTGTAAGTTCAGATGCTTAGTTCACACTATTTTTTTTCAAAAGTAGAGTTCAAGTATTTCTTTAGATGATTACCTATTCAGAAATAGCTTTTGTACACCTTCACACACATTCCAAAGTTATTACAAAAATAGATCTCAAAGTCTTTTTTTCAAAGTATTTCACTCTTTCATTCCACCTTTTCTGTTTTCTTTAAAATGGGGAACTACTGAAATGCAGAAATGTGCACAATAAAAATATGGAGGCTGCATCAAAAGCTTTGTCTTGTTTGCTTTGAAATTTAATTGTATAAAAGTGTAAGTCTGACTTCTTGACAGATATGTTAAATTCTTTGTTAAACTGTTGATTGTGAGAGGAACAAAATGTGCTGAATAAATACATTCAGATAGAATTATTGTGAAGTAAATAATTTAAATTGGGAAGAACAAAGAGAGTCAAAAGGGACAAGATAAAGAGATGTATTAATTATAAATGCAGAAGTTGAAAAAGAAATATAGCAATATAAGAGAGAAAGGTTACAACCCATTTTGACTTCTCATAAGTATTAAATGGTATAATTTTAAGTTTTCTCAGCCTCAGAAAAATGGGTCTTGCTATTTTGCCCCAGGAAATTAGTCAAAATTACATTAAATGAGAAAAAAAATATGTTCCAATATCTGCTAAGAATGTGGCATATTTGAAGAAGTATCTGCTTTCATATCCAGCTTTACCCGTATATAAACTGCTTTCCTAAAGCTGATAAACTATCCAAATATCTAGGACTACAATTTCCATTATGTCAAGCAGCGTAGCTGATGACCATATTTTCACTCTGGTTTGGAAGAAGTGGTGGTTATACATAATAGCAATAGACTTATATACTGCTTCACAGTATTTTACAGCCTTCTCTAAGCGGTTTACAGAGTCAGCATGCTGCCCCTAACAACAAATATGGCTCCCCATTTTACTGACCTCGGAAGATGGATGGCTAAATCAACCTTGCGCCAGTGAGAATTGAACTCCTGGCCATCAGCAGAATTAGTCTGCAATACTGCATTCTAACCACTGTGCCACCAAGGCTCTTGGAACCTGCTAAATTGAGAAAATTGAATTAAATTGTCAGGGGACATAAAGCACTCCTGTGGTCATAGAGTATATACAGTTACTCCCGGGGACAGCAAATATCCTGCACATTGACACACATGTTAATAAAAATCCTTGAGATTATGTGTGGGAAAAGGCAGGCAAAACAAATGAAAATCCCTAAAGAAGGAGATAATAAGTGTACAGATGCAAACAATTCTGATGAGGAAAAAAAATGGAGGACAGTTACAGAAGTCAATGTGAAGATCTTGGTTTGCTTGATTTATAAAGATGTGCGGGAAATGGAAACAGGGTCAGGCCCCAAGAGAAGAGGTAGCCTGCAAGAGGAGCACTTGTGTCGGGAAAATAAAAGCTCAGATTAAGATTAGTAAGGAAGCTAATATTAAGAACAAAAAAAGGATAATTTTCATGAATTCAAAAGAAAAGGATAAGAAAAGATTCGAGGTATCATCTGCTCAAGGAAGAAGGCAAAAGAGAAACAAATATGTATAAGGCAACCAAAAAAAAGGCAGAACTATTGCAGTTCAGTCTTTTGCAAAAAACAACAAACAAACCCCAAAAGTGTTCCAACCAGAAGTTAAATATTAAAACGAAGGAACAAAACTGAAGTTGGCAACTGATAGAGATTTCATGAGGGAATTGGTCTTTACATTGAAATAATTTAAATCTTCAGCATTTGGAGGTCTTGAAGGAAGTAATTGGTGTTCTGTCTGAACCAGCAGTGAAATCCTCCAAAGTCTGCTACCAAGTGCGCGCATTGCATGTGCGTGTGCACTTTGTGTACATGCACGACTGAGGTGCACCCACACAGTGCTTAAAAAGGAATACTGTATTTTTCGGAGTATAAGACACACCTTTTTTCGTCTAAAAAGAGGCTGAAAATCTGGGTGCGTCTTATACATCAAATACAGCATTTTTTTTTG
>JAPKID020002966.1:0-12788 GCA_026931265.2 Tropidonophis doriae
ACACTCATAATGCAATACCCTCACCCTTCATGGGAACACAACCCCCCACTCCCCCCCCCACCCATGTGCGCAGGCCTCACTGAAGCCTCCAGATTTCCAGGAGGCCCATTGGGCTGGTTTTTGCCCTCCTCAGGCTTCAGAAAATCTTCCAGAGCCTGTGGATGGAGAAAAATGGGCCACCGGGCCTACCAGAAGTCCTGAAACAAACTTCCGGTTTGCCTATTGGGCCATTATTTGCCCTCCCCAGGCTTTAGGAGGCTTCCTCCATCTGGAAGACCAAAATCAGCTGGCCAGCATGCAAATGCACGCTGCAGCTGACATATGGCAACTCCTTGCGTGCCCTCAGATATGTGTCCGTGTGCCACCTGCAGCATACGTGCCATAGGTTCACCATCATGGAGATAGAATTTATCAACCTCCTTTGCTATCCACATTGTGTGATCTGAAAATTTGTCATCATAGTATCATTATCATTATAATGTTGATATCTGATTAATGTGTGGATTTGATTTATGCTTGATGAAAGAGGAAAATACAGTTTTATTGTTCTGTAATTCATTAGATCCTTGCCTTGTTTGCAAGTATGCATCTGAAAGTAGAAAAAAGGTTGCGTGTTGACAAGTCTCTTTCAAAGAAATAGTCAAACAGAGCTGCCTACATTGCTTTATATTATGTAAAGCACTATGTCCATACATCCCTAGTAAGATGGTATACATACGAAATAATATCAGATTAATGCCATTGGAGAGATCTTGCAGATAATATTTTATATCAGATTTATTGAAAGAACTTTCATTCTCAAATCCAATTTATATGTGCAAACAGCTCCCCTTGTGTTAAATTGCCTCCTTACCTCACTTTATTTTATACGGTTGTCTAGGAAAATTAAATATTTGACTTGGCAGGCTCTTCGGTTATTTACATGGACAAAATGTGACATTTTTTCAGGACAGTTAACAAACATTTCATGCATAGCAAAACTATTTTTTCTTCCATTATACCTATAATAATAATATAAAAAATCAAATGTATCAAAACACAAAGAACTGGAATAGTCCAAACCATGTAAAAAGACTTGGACTTACAAGTGGATTGTATCCTCAGCCTAGTGAAAAAGTGATAAAAGATTATATTTTTCCTATATATTATCACATTGAGATTTCTTATTATACTTACCCAAACCATTTCATCTCATTCCCCTTTTTCCTCCCAGCAAAATAGGATCTATTGAGACATTCCCTTAAGGCTTACTTTTGCTTCTAAGTAAAGAAGATGAAAATTGCTGTACTTCTGAAAATTAAAATCAGAAATTCAGCAAAATGAATTCCAGAGCAGGAGGGGATATAACTCAAATTAAAAGTTGCATAAATTGACAGTAATGAACTTGCTTTAATTTTTAAAATGTTGTTAATACAATAGTGCACAGCTTTTTCAGGAGTGCAATATTAAATATAGAAACTCAAAATAGGATAAAATATCCTTATGCCTGGAGAACTGAAAAATTTGAAGAAATTGTCATTTTTATCAATTTTAGAAATTAAACTAACATATTTCTGGTTAAGTGTTCTGATTTATTTGAATAGTGACATAATTAGATGAAAACAAGATGGCTACAAAGCTTTCAGAGATCATGAATGATTGAAAGTTGTGTATGTACCAGGGCACTAAGCTTGTGAGGTTAGCTTCATCATCTGACATCAGAATACTTTTGTTTTTCTGCTGTACTATATAATATGTTCTTCTACATTGCTAAAATGAGGAGATTTTAAATGTCCTTCCGTCCTGTCACTATTGAGCTGGACAATCTGCTGTATTGAATGACATCCTTATTAAGCCCAGGTTTGACTGGCTTTTAGCAATATGTCTGATAGACCATAATACTGAAGAAAGTATAAAATGGAAACCTTAGTATAATACACTATAAAAATATTTTGGCAAAGTAGAATTTAACATGTTGAGAATTTCGCCTGACATTATGTGGTAGTCATATTTCTAAAATCCTTAGAAATTTTAGATTTGGCTTAGAGCCTAGCCCAGGGGTATGTAACTGGCAGCCCATGGACTGGATGCCTCACGTGCAAGCCACATCCACTCCAACTCCGCAAAGGCAAAAAACATCACAATATGGCACTTGATGTCACATGACATGATTGAGTCTGATACCCATGGGTTAGCAAGTATCACCATTAGACAGGAGCAACTTAAGGGCATAGTATGTACTGTACATGCCATTAGTAGCAATGCACCACCATTCTCCCAAACTTTCTTTTTCACTTCCAACTATCTTAGTTCGAAGGCAACCTAAACTTGAAATTGCATTTGCTAAACATTGTAGTTTGAGTTACTGTACTGTGTCTGCTTTTCATGCATTTGTGATTAATGACTTTAGATATCTAGGAGTCTTTTTTTTCTAGCCAAACCTTCATTCCTCAATACAAATATTCTAATGGAACACTTGGTCTTGCATCGTATTTGAGAACTAGCAGCAAAATTAAGAGTGTCACCTTCATTTTCCTATTCAATATTCCCACTGAAAAAATTGATTCTTTGACATTTTAGGGCAGAATTCTGGAAAATAACAGCATTAGGTTTAAACTTTCGACCTGAAGATATTGGCACATCCATCATCATACCTGCATTCCTGTATTTTATCCAAGAGGTAAATAACTAGGTTGATTATTAGCATCTTTATTCTTTAGTTTAATAACAACCATCCCATATAATAAAAGTTCAAATCTAAAACTTTTTCTCACATGAAGAGGTATTGAATCATGTTAAAAATAATCTGAATTACCCAGAAAAACATTTATTTTGAACAAGTTGTATCCTGTGAGTAGCATAAAAATGCTACAGTTATACAGTATTATACTGTATAACATTAGCATAATTTCTGTGTGCATCCATATATACAAACATGTCTCATTGGATATTTGAGAGATCTATAGTCACCATTTAATGTATCATTTAAATGTTTATGTTGCTCTGGGCTCCCCAACTCTGGTGATCTTAGAAATAGATGTGCGAGGTCTATTTTATAGACAAAGGTTTGGAAAAGCACCAGACCCATAAGGACTAACTCCTTGCTTGGAAGCTCGTGATGAATAACTGGGCCCAACTTCAGCCAGTTCTTTAATAAATCGCTGGAGATGTGTTATTCTCTTTTTGCTTCAAATGGTCTACCATCATCCTGGTTCCTAAGAAACACTCCATCAGGGAGCTAAATGGATGCATGGTTGCTCTGACATCTGTAGCTATGAAGACATTTGGGAAGTTAGTGTGACATATCTGAAAGTCATCATGGATCCACTGTTATACCCCTTGCAGTTTGCCTACCAAACAAGTAGGTTAGCAGATGATGCTGTCAATATGGCACTGCACTACATCTTGCAACATATGGAATCCCTGGGGACTTATTCATGGGTTCTTTTCATAGACTTCACCTCAGCATTCAATAACATCATTCCAGAAATTCTGGAATGAAAACTGATACACCTCACTGTGTCTGTCTATACTTGTAGGTGGCTTTTTGATAGATAGGAAGCAACAGGTAAAGGTAGGGAAAATCACATCAAGTATCCAGATAATTAGGACAGATGCCTCTCAGATCTTTGTGCTCTTTCCATTCTCTCTATACCAAAACTGCATCTCTAGGAATCCCCTAGGAATCCTTAAAGTTTGCAGATAATACAACAGTCATTAGCTTTATTCAAGAGAGTGATGAGTCTCATACAGACTGGAGGTTGAACAACAAGCCTTCTGGTGCAGTCAGAACAATATAGAGCTGAACATGCTTAAAATTGTAGAATTGAGAGTGGATTTTAGGAAAACCTTTCTATTCTACCACCTATTGCTATATTGAACAGTACAATATCAGCAATGGAATCCTTCACCTTTTTTGGTTCTACAATCTCCTAGGATTTGAAATGGACAGCTAACATTAGAACCATCATTGAAAAAGCACAACAGAGAATCTTCTGATGGTACAGTTTTACAGAGGCATTATTATATTTATATATTTATATTTATTAAATTTATATCCCGCCCTTCTCCTGAAGGACCCGGGGCACACAGGCATCTTAAAAGCAATACAAACATCAAAACCATTTAAAAACCAATTAAATTAATCCCATACTAAAATCCCAATTATTTAAAATCCCAATTATTTAAAATTCCAATTAAAATTAAAATTTACATTCTTACTCTCAGAGTCAAGGGTTAAACCTAGGCTGGCTTGTTGGAACATGTAAGTTTTCAAGCATCTGCGGAATGAACAGAGATCAGTAATAGTGCGTAGATTGGGGGACAGGTTGTTCCAAAGGGTAGGGCCCACCACAGAGAAGGCCCTGCCCCTAAGTGTCGCCAACCAGCATTGTCCGGCTGGCGGCACCCAGAGCAGGCCCTCCCTGTGGGAGCAGATCGGTCGAAGTGAAGTATGTGGCAGAAGGCAGTCTCCTATATAGCTGGGTCCCGAGCCATGGAGCGCTTTAAAGATGGTAGTCAACACATTGAAGTGCACCCGAAAGGCCACAGGTACCCAGTGCAGCTCACGCAGGAGAGGTGTAACGTGGGATTGCCTAGTGGCTCCCATAACCACCCGCGCAGCTGCATTCTGCACTAACTGTAACCTTCGAGTGCACCTCAAGGGGTGCCCCATGTAGAGAGCGTTGCAGTAGTCCAGCCGAGATGTCACGAGTGCCTGAGTGACTGTGCAAAGAGCCGCCCGGTCCAGTAAGGGGTGCAACTGGTGAATCAGGCGTACCTGATAAAATGCCCCCCTGGCCACGGCTGTCACATGATCATCCATGGACAGCTGAGAGTCCAGGAGGACTCCCAAATTGTGCACCATATCCACGGGGGCTAGTGTTTCACCCCCAATGGCTAGTGTTGGAATTACCTGGCGGAACCGGGCTGCCAGAAGCCACAGCCACTCGGTCTTGGCTGGGTTGAGCCTGAGTTTGTTACTACACATCCAGACTCGTACGGATTCCAAACACCGGGACAGCACCTCGACGGCATCGTTGGGGTGGTTTGGGGTGGATATGTACAACTGAGTGTCATCAGCGTACAGATGGTATTCCACCCCAAAACCACGGATGATCTCGCCCAGCGGCTTCATATAGGTGTTGAACAGGAGAGGCGAGAGGACCGACCCCTGAGGCACCCCGCATGTTAGGGGCCTCGGGGCCGACCTCTGCCCTCCTGCCAACACACATTGCGACCGACCAGAGAGGTAGGACGAGAACCACCGTAAAACGGTGCCTCCCAATCCCAACCCCCCCAGTCGGTGCAATAGGATACCATGGTCGATGGTATCAAAAGCCGCTGAGAGGTCTAACAGGACTAGGATAGAGGAATATCCTCTATCCCATGCCCTCCAGAGATCATCCACCAACGCGACCAATGCCGTCTCTGTACTGTGACCGGGTCGGAAGCTGGACTGGCGCGGGTCTAGATAATCAATTTCCTCCAGGTGTCGAGGAAAATGTTGAGCCACCACACTCTCAACAACCTTTGCTAAAAAGGGAAGGTTGGAGACCGGACATCTAATACATCTGCTTAATGTACTCAGGTTTAAATTGCAGGGAAATATCATTTAAGTTGAATTTTGGAAGCTTGATTATCTGTAGTAAAATGATGTGAGAGCTAGTTCTCATTTGAACAGAAGTAAACAATCTGGTAGGGACGTGACGGCTCAGTGGCTAAGACTCTGAGCTTGTTGATCAAAAGGTTGGCAGTTTGGCGGTTCGAATCCTTACCACCATGTAATGGAGTGAGCTCCCGTTACTTGTCCCAGCTGCTGCCCACCTAGCAGTTTGAAAGCATGTAAAAATGCAAGTAGAAAAATAGAGACCACCTTTGGTGGGAAAGTAACAGCGTTCCATGCACCTTCAGCATTTAGTCATGCCAGCCACATAACCATGGAGACGTCTTCGCACAGTGCTGGCTCTTCGGCTTTGAAACGGAGATAAGCACCGCCCCCTAGAGTCAGGAACGACTAGCACATATATGCGAAGGGAACTTTTACCTTTAAACAACCTGGTATTATTCCAAGCCTTTTACAAAATATTGTAAAGGAACTCCCCAGGAGATGTGCTTCAAAATCTCTCTGTAAGTGTATGAAAGAAAGAGACTCAAGACATTTGAAAACTATTTATTTTAAGTGCAGTTTACCTTTGATACACAGCAGTGACTGGAATTCTTTTCTAATGATCATAATAAAACTCCTTAGCTGATATTTTGTATCCCTGAAAATATAGTTTTTCCCTGCTAGCCAAGAGAGCCAATCAGGGTTTTGCTGACTTTTTTTTTTAACTTTCAAGGGAAATTGTCTAATGAAAGATTTGATACCAAATGACCAGAACTGGAGAGAGCTATACTTAAAATCAACAAATCAAAATGGTCAGTATGCAAATGCATCTTTGTAACTAGGCAACCACTGTAAACAGTCAGATCCAAAGTCTTTTCAAAACTTGTGATGGCTCTGCAAATTGCAGTTTTGAAATAATTAATCTATAAGGTAAATACGAAGCTTTGCTACCTATACAGTAGTTAAGTGGAATTATGTAAATGATTATTTTAATAGAGTGGATATTCTGAATTTGTTGAATTTGGGGTAGCACCTAAAAACAGTTTCTTTTCTGATTCTCATCAAAACATGAACAGAGTGGCCTGTATTAAATTAATATAGGAGCTTGCAAATACTCATTGTGTAATGAATAGAGTATTCTATTTAAAATATCATTGTGTACCTTCTAAACAGGAAACGGGAGGAAAACAAATAGTGTAAATGAAGAATATACTGTGTTGTTGATGCCACAAAGATAATATTAAGTGTGACTGAGGGAATCCTAATAAAATTTAAGAGAAAGTTAAAATGGATTTTTAAAATAATTGGAATAGAATTTGTGAATGGGGATCAAAAGGGGCAACCTATAGCTAGGTTATAACACAGTCTCTAACATTATATAAAATGTGATAACTTCTAAAATTACAAAAGTGTGGTAGTATCTAAAATTTAAATAAAATGTGAAAATATAAGACTACATGACATTTGTCAATGGGAACTTGGCCCATCAAGTTCCAGCAGCTCTTTCTACTGCTGCACCAAAGCTAGCCAACCACACACACTGGAGAGGATGAGGCGGCGGGTGTTACGCGCTAGGGCCCCACAGCAGGCCCAATCCCAGGTGGCTGGGCACTGCTGCTGCTGGAGCTGCATTGCACCGCTGGGTTCAGGGGCTTCTTCCAGCTGCCAGCTGTTTGTGTGGAACAATATAGTGATGCAGATTAGTTTCTTTGGCAAGCTGGACAGTTTTTTTTGATTGACTCAGTAAATTTTGAAAAATATTCTTTTAAATAATTTGCTTTGTTTTTAATTGTGCTTGTCAAGTCAAAACCTACCTTTTTCATCAGGCTGGCCTGGCCTGACCTCATGCTGCCTTAGTTCTTTAGATTAAAGCAATTTTAATTGGGTGTTTTTAGGGATAAGGTTTTAATATTTTATAAATTTTAGCACAGGATTAGAGTTTAATTCGATTTTAAATATTTATTATTCTGTTTTGTATGTTTTTAAATCCCTGTGCACCACCCCAAGTCCCTTTGGGGAGAGGGGGCGGTTATATAAATCAAATAAACAGTAAACAGTAAACCTCACAAGAGGTCTAAATTGAGGCTCAGGGGTGTCAAACTTGAAGCCAGTAGTCCGCATGCGTCATATGTTGCCCCCCCCCACTCCCAGTTTAGTGAAGGAGGAAATGTTACAATACATCATGTGATGACAATTGGATGCCACTAGTTTGAAACCCCTACTCTAGATGAAAACAGCTCTGGTATTTTTTATTTTATTGATTGATTGATTTGCTTTGTGAATTGTTTTCCAGATAATAGGTATAAGAATAAACATGAGTATGAGTGAAATAGGTACGAATAAATAGGACAATAGGTCAGTGATGGTAGGCATGATAGTGTTTACAGGTCTCTTAGCCATGGGGTGAGGTCAATAATAGACAGTTTAAGGTTAAAGTTTTGGAGATTTGAAGATGTAACAACAGAGTCAAGTAGTGCGTTCCAGGCATTGCTCTGTTGCTGAAGTCGTGTTTTCTGCAATCAAGTTTGGAGCTGTTTACATTGAGTTTGTGTCTGATGTGTGTTTTATTGTGTAAGTTTATTGTGTATTTTATTGTGTAATTGTACTTGCACCTTAAACATCTATATATATTGCCAAGCTCCAAGTACAAAATGTCATTTTTGGGGTGCTTTTTACACTATGTTATAGAGACCAGCCACAACATCTGAGGACCTGTTGCAGGAAACAGATAAAAATGAGTGAACTGGATGTTTTCTGCTCTGTCATTCGCTCCCATTTTCTGGCTTGACTGTGTGTTTACTTTGAGGTAGCTCCTTTTGATGAGATGCATCCCGGAAAATACAGTATATCACAAACAGCTGGGAATGTGTTATACTCAAAGTGCCAACCGTGTCTTAAGCCCCAAACGCCACGCCTTGTTTTAGCAAACAAATGCAATTCAGTAAAACTCTCTTACAATGTTTAGACAGAGCCCACGATTACGGTACTACCCGCTTTGTTTAAATAGCACAACAGTTGCATTGATCTTTGAATTAATCAACTCTGGAATAGGTATTTGACACTTGAAAGCCACTCACCAAGTCAATGCTGGTGGAAACAACTCTCCCATTGCATACACATGCTAATACTATTTGTTTGCACAGCTCTTTATTTATGAAGCCTTGGATTTAAAAGGCATAAAGTATATCAACCCTCACCCCATTATCCTAGCTTCTCATTTAAGACTCTAGAATTCCCCCCTTATCATGCCACCAGCATTTGTCAATATCGTTTTGTCAAATTCCTATGATCAATAGGAAGTTAAAACGGGTATGTTAAACTTCCAGTTGGACTGTCACACCCTAGTTATTCTAGCTGTGCCATTTTTTTCCCCAAATGCCAAATGATACTGAAGTGTCCTTTCTTTAACCCTTCCCTGGCTTCATTCCAGTACCCCTGCTCTCCTTGCAGTGCTTGGAGGCGGCTTTTTGAAGTGCATGTATCCCCATTCTCAGCCCTACAATATAGACCAGACGAAGAAGCCAATATCATAGAGGTTAGGACTATTTTTATTGTAACAGCTATAGGAACAAAATCTTGAACTAGGGAGGAGTTGGACTGAAATGTTTTCTCAAAATGTATTACTTGACCTAGGCTCAAAATCTGCTTCCCTAACTGTTGCCTTGGCAACGGTTCTTCCTCCTGCCTTACAAGGCCTTTCCCTCTGTCCTTTACATAGAAATCTCCACAGGTCAGGGTTTTTTTCAGTCCAGACAACTTGTTGAACCTTCTTGGATATTTCTTTGTTTCTCCTTATTCTTGTATTCTTGTTTGTAGGGTACATGAAAACCTCTGAGACTCTATGGTGATGCTCTATATTAAAATAAAAATGCAGCTAGAGCTTCATTTTAGTTTGTTGCTGAATCTTAGATAGAACTGACTTTTTCACTTATCACTTAGATGGTGAACCTGAATGTCCCTTTACAGAACATTCTCCTTTAACTACTTTACTTGTATTTTGATGTGCCCACAGGTCTCAAAATACTTTTTTGGAGCCCAGACTTGATACTAAAATGTTCTTTACAGACAGTATATACATCCAAGCATACAAATACCGAACAACTCAGTTGGGAGGGACCTTGAAGGTTTTCTAGACCAACTCCCTTCTCAAGTAGGAGACCCTATCCCATTTTAGACAAATGGTTGTCCAGTCTCTTCTTAAAAGTCACCAGTATTGGAGCACCCACAATTTCTGAAGGCAAGCCATTCTACTGGTTGATTGTTCTTACTGACGGGACATTTTTCCTTACTTCTAGATTTTTTCTCTCCTTTTTCAATTTCCGTCCATCGCTTCTCATCTTGCCTTCTAAAATATTATCCCCTTGCCAGTATAACAAAAGTTATCCAGTATTATAACAGCTATCCCCTTGTCCAGTTCTTGCCTTTCCCACATAAATAATTTCAGAACAATTTGACTGTAGCTAAACATATATTCATTTTGATCTTTCAAATATGATTCATCTCCTCGTCTAAAACTTGCTTTATTTTATCTCAGTTATGGAAAACATGACATAGAAGATGTATATAAGAACTACTCACATTTTAGAATATTAGACGACTTATTGACAACCGTGACTGAAACCCGGCTGCTTTTACATACTTGATGAAAGCTATGTATGTCTTGAAGTACCCCTGCCCAAAATGCAGAGGGAGACAAGCCTTTGCATCATCTCTCAACTTGATAGAAAGAGTGGGAAGGTGGGGGGAAAGGAGGGAAACCATTTGCCCTGACATCTAAAGCTTGGATTAATTAGGTTGTTCAATGGGGTTTGACAATATCTGAAGCGGCACAAATTTCCTTGAAAGAGGTAAAGAGGGAACAGGGGAATTGTTCTCACCCATGTGTCACACTCGCTACACTGCCCAGGAAGCATAGGTTCTCTGATCATGCCCTCTATGCTAGGAGGTGATCATTAGTGAAACAAGCTAGGTAGTGCACCAGCTCACGTGCACCAAAAGGTCTGTGATTAATCAAATGTCCCTGTGGACACAGTAAGTGATTTGTCTCTCCATGGCCACAAGGCCAGTGCTTGTAATCCTGTCACATGCCAACCTCCCATGGACATGGTGTGTCAGAGGTCATAAGCAGCTAGGGCTAGCCCATTAAACTAGAATTTGCAAAGCAAGCTTTAAAAGGGACACACCCAGGTTCTATTGTGCCACAAGTGAGAGATTTAAAACTGTAAACCTCCAGTCTTAAAGGCTACATCTTGACTCTTTAAGGAAAGTTAGGAGAAGTGTTTGGAAAGGTACAATGGGATATTAAAGATGCAGGCATACATTGGTAGTGAAAATAGTAATCTAAAATGCTGAGCTTCAAGCCTGTTTTTTTTAAAAAAAACTCTTTCCAAAAAAAGCAGTGTTTTTTTTTTAACCTCTGGTCATAGGTATAATGTAACCCTATATAGGCCACAGGTCTTCCTACTAGCAAATGTCATTCTAAACAAGGATGAATGGAGGAGAAATAAATTCTAAAGGATTAATTGAAACACAACTGGCATAGCCTCCCAATTCATCCACTTAAACAACAACAAATGTTGCCATTTTCAAGGCATGTTCTTCGAGAATGAGCTTCAATGAGAATGAGTGTTAATGGGGGATGCAAAACCTAAGCCTTCTTTTAAACAGGAAAGAATGACATGGTAGGAAACGTGGTGTCTTTCATGCTGAACATGACATATCACGAATAATCAAGCACTAGTGATTATACCAAGAACAATAGTTCTCCATGCATTCACTCTCTCTCTCTCTCGCTCCACTTTCCAAAGTCATTGCCAATGAAAAGGAAGAGGTATCAAACATTGACAGAATCAGCTGAAGGAAAGTCTGGATTAGTTTTGCTCCCTTCTTGACTGAGAGTGAAAGAAAGAAAATAAGGAGATCACAAGCTAGGACTCATCTGGTACAATAATCAAGGATATAATTTTGCCCTCAGGTTTCTAATATGAATTAGGGCAGCTGGTTGCTAGCAGGTTGCCTTGGACAGTAAAGCTAAGCAGCAGATGGAGGCCATCCATGAGCTAGTTATTTAACCTTCTGAACAGAGTCCCGTTAAATGGAGAGGATTCATGGCCATCAGGAATGGTACTGGTTACATTTGCAGTGATGCCTTTACTTCTCTTCACAGACTCTTCAGAAAAAAACAAAAATAGATTACTCACTCTGTATTCTGACATCCCAATAAACTTTCTGGATTATAGATAGGTGTGAAAAGATAGAGACATCTTTACCAGAGAGAAAAGCTGACAAAAAGTGGGAGAAAGTATATTATAAACATCTCATTAGCATTCAGTGCTGCAACAACTTAGAGACAGATAAGTACTATATGTTATTAAACTATTTATTTTAGTTGGTAGATGCAATAGCTTCAGAGGTGGATTCTCACAGGCATTACTCTTGGTTTGCTCGTGTACATGCTTCGCAAGCACGCTTCATGCGCAGTGCAATTAAAAATGTGCAGAACTAAAAAGCAAGATGGCAGCACTCATGGCACCTCCCGGGAAACTGGTTTGGGGGTGTGGCAGGCCTGGGTCACTGCCAATTCCAATCACCCAGGTCGCCAAACCACTACCGGTTCAGCCGAATGGGTCTGAACCGGTAGGAACCCACCACTGAATAGCATCCTTTGTTCTCTCTGCTGTTGCAGATTAAGACAAGTACCTCTTGTTACAGAATGGCAGTCCTTGACCATTTCTTGGTATGAATTAGAAGCCACTGGAGCCCCTTTCTCTACTTAACTCTCCAGTTGTTACTGGGATGACAAATTCCTGCTTTCACAGCCATTGCTGGTTATCATGGCTACGTATTAAAGGAATTCTACAGTAGTTCAAACATCTGGAGGGCAACTCAAAATCAAGGATTACCAAAAAAAAAAAATATTTCTGCTGCTTTGATCACATTCATATATTCCTGCTTGTGACATTGCTACAAAAGAAGCATCAAGGGAGCTTCCGGTTTGAGCAGCGGCTCCAATGGCAGCTCTTTTGAGCTTGCCATCCCAGCCGCTCGTAAAGAGGCATTTTTAACCATCAAAAACGCCTCGCCAAACTCCAAATTCCTTAGGAATTTGTAGAGAGCCAGAGCCATAGGGTAGAGTCCCTTGCGAAGCTCCCAGTGGTCTTTTATGACCCTGGGGGCGAGCAAGGTGGGGCTCCCCGTTAAG
>JAPKID020002968.1:0-12787 GCA_026931265.2 Tropidonophis doriae
TCTCCTCCCTTAATGGGGCCCTAACAGGATGTTGTGAAAACAATTATCTATCTATCTATCTGTCTGTCTGTCTGTCTGTCTGTCTGTCTGTCTGTCTGTCTGTACATACCCCCCCACACACACACACATATAGAAACCCACTCCTAGACTTATTTGCTTAGGACAAATTGAAAAATTACAAAACAGATTAGGCCAATCTGTAAATTAAATAGAATTAAATGTACAAATACTTATTCCTGGAATTATAGAATCATATCACAATTTTAATCACCAATGAGTATGTTTATTACATTTTTTAAAAATCTTGTTTGGAACAATGTCATAGATTTATAATATAAACCAGATGATTAGTAGTATATTTGTTATTTAGCAACAGGTTAGTTAATTCAAATAGGGTAGTTGATTCAAATAGTTAAGGACAACATAAAATTATCTTAACTTTTATACAGCATGTTTCCCACCTGCAAGCATGAACTTCAAAATTTAGGTATCGTTATGTAGAGGGGAAACATTTTTATAAGTTAAAATTTTTTCTCTTAAATTTGGAAGGTGTTTGGGAGTCTTGGACCAATGCCATGTCCAATATTCTGGAAAAACAAATCTCATTAGGGTAAATTTTAACAAGGATTTACAAAGAGGTCCCAAAGTTCTTTTCCAAAAGGCCACTGGACTTTCTTGGGTTTTTTTTTTAAACCCTTTGCTTCTCATCCAAAAGGCTTCTTCAGTTCAGAAAAAAAAGTTTAAATTAATATGTTAGATATTTAACTATTAGGTAGACACTTGGATTCAGGTTGCAACTCTAACAGACGTAGAAAAGCATTGATTAAATCTATTACTATGAAAAGTGCTCGCCATTTCTACTATGGCAAGCACTGCTTTTGGACCCCATTTGGAGATACACTATTGTGTACATCAGTAGTGGGTTCTGGATCCCTTTGCAACTGGTATGCTGCAACAGGGTTGGGCATCTTCAGTGGGCACCCGCACTGTGCATGCATGCGCCCGCCACTGCCCAGGACACTCAGCTGCTCAGCGAAGGTCATGTAGGCACTGCACGCTGTGCACTTGTGAACAATTGGCCCATTTGCCTCTACAAGTGGTAAAGAGCACGAGCAAGCGGGTGGCTACCGTACCGTTCTGGTATGGTAACCACTGCTCCAATTACCATCAGTATGCCTGTACCACCCAGAACCCACCACTCGTATACCTGCATTGCCACAGTCAATTATTTTTCCAGAATGCTGTTTTTTCTTTTATTTGTTCAAAACTCTTACTAATGTGTTGTTTAACATCAACTGTTTCTTTAATATATTAACAGTGCCTTGTGAAATTATAGGTGATTGTGTAATTCCTAAAATAAGCTAATGCTTAACAGTATCTCATAAAAGATATATGGTATTCTTCTTCTCTGGGAAGATCAAATTAGTTGGTAATTATAAAGGTCATGAGAAGAGGGAAGGATAGTACAACTTCTTTAGAACTTCCTCCAATGTCTGGTTCATATATTCAACCTGACAGAATTCCATGGCCTTTATGAAATATGTAATTGTCTATGAATTTGTAATTAATCTAACAATGTTGGTAGATTTTGTTGCATAAAAGTTTTACCATTTAATAAGCTGTACCACAGTTAACACCAGGAACGAAGTGTACTACTTTGAATCTTCTCTTCTTTGAACATGAACACATCGCTAGCTCAGCACTAGGGACATTTTATAAAAGTCCTCAAAATACTTTATATAATAATTCCTTATCTTTTACATAAATGTAATTGATTGGTAAGGCACCATTAAATCAATGTCAACTCTTAGCAACTACATAGATTTTCTTCAGGACAATCTGTCCTCTTCAGATCCTCCAACAGTGCAATGATTGCTACTATAATTCAATCTCTCACCTTGATTGATTACCATAGGTTATTCCTCTTCTATTTTTTTTTCCCTGTAGTTCCAAGCTTCACTTCACTTCTTAAGAGCGCTACATCTTCACACACAAAGTATGATAATTTTGTATAAATGTGCAGCAGCGGCAATAATCTAAGCCTTTATTAATGAATACAAGCATATGATTTATAAATGGGTTATATAATTCAGCCCGAGTTCTATTTCAACTCAACAAATTCCACCATGTTACTTTTCTTATCCTACATCAGGGCTGTCAAACTCAAGGCCTGCAGGCTCGGAATGGCCCATGGGGAGCTTAGATCTATCCCACAGGGTCTTCCTGGAGAGAGTGAAGGACTGGCCCATAGTGTCTCCCCTAGAGAAAATGGAGTTTGGGAGGGTTGAGCTCCATTTTCATTGGCAAGGTTTGCAGGATGCCATCACAGATGAAAATTGAGCTTGCTGGGGCAATGGGTGGGTGTCCCAAGTTTGGTTTTCTCTGGCAGAGGGTTGCAGAAGGCCATTGCAGACAAAAATGGAGCTCAGGAGTCACCACAGGTGTCCCTGACCTCAGTGATGTTGAGCTGACCATGCCCCACCCCCACCCCATTGAGGTCAAACACAACCCTGAAGTGGCTCTCAATGAAATTGAGTTTGACACCCCTGCCCTTGGTTAACTCCCAATCATATTATAAAAACGGCTTTAGAGTACCAGGATTGCTTTTCTATCCCTTTCCTCTTTAGCTGCTCTGGTCTGGCTATAGTGATGTGATGTGTAACAGAGGCTAAATTTAACACAGGATGAATCAATAGCTAAGCATAAGTAAATCACATAGTGTTTCTACCTTTACCTACCCTTGCCAACCAGGATGCTTTCTGATTTACAATATCAAGTCATGGATAAATGTATTATAGCCCGTTTCATCTTCTAAATCAATGTTTCTCAACCATAGCAACTTTAAGCTGTGAGGATTTCAATTCCCAGCTTTCCCTAACCAGCATGTAAATGGTAACATTAAACAGCAAGGCACTTTCCTCTTTTCTTTAAAATTGAAAGTTTATCTTATACATGTTTAATGCATACTCAGATTTGTTCTGCTTGGTTTGCTGACAATGCCAATTCTCAGGAAAGGAAAGAGATGGATATTGTGGAGATATATGTATATGAATTTTACAGTGTTCCATTGCACAACTTTTTCCCCAGGTTTTTTTTTTTTTACTGCAAACAGTAAAAGTGTTCCCCACTTGTTAACATAGAGTATAACAATCACAATAATGAAAGATCTGCCAGAAGAACCAAGATTATTCTACTACAGTGTCCTACTGGTCAATGACTACTGCAGTTTCAACCTCAATAATACATGGGCAAACAATAAATACAAACTCAAAGTAAACTGGTCCAAACTACATTGCACAAAATACGACTTCAGCAACAGAGTTGTCAATGCCTGATATGCTCTACATGACTCCATTGTTAAATCATCAAACCCTCACAGCTACAACCTTAAACTGTCTACTGTGGACCTCACCCCATTCCTAAGAGATCCATAAAGGGGGCACGCATAAACTCATCAGTGTGACTACCATCCCTGTCCTTCTGTCCCCATTTATTTGTACTCATTTCCTTTATTCATGTCCATGTTTATACTTACACCTGTTATCTTGTACATGTTTGACAAACTAAATCAATCAATCAATCAATCAATCAATCAATCAATGAAAAATAAAATAAAATAAACAACCCATTACCAAAACAATATTCTCAGTATCTCAGGCTGAAAAGAGCCCATGTGTTTCCTGCAACCCGTTTTCTTTTTTCCAATTTAAATTGTCAAAAGACAGTTCTGATTTTCTACTGGGGCTTCTGTCTGTAGGGTGCAATCATACCATGTTCCATGAAGTTTGTTCTCTGTTATAAAATTAGGACACCATCAACTATTTCACTGGAATACTGATCGATTCTGAAAGCTTTATTTTACTAATGTCAACAATTCATATTTAATATTTCAATCTTCTGTTCTAAGTACTTTACTAGAAGAAATTTTTGAGAATCTTCATATCTTGGCTTGGATCCTCTTGTGCAATCATATTTCAAAGTTTCAGGTTTCACAACCCTTTAGAGTACTATACCATTAGTTTACTCTATAATAAGACTAGAACTTTCTTTCATTAGATAATATCTTTATGACCAGATATGTTGTACCTATTTTTTCAATGTCTTTTTTTTAATAATATTTTTTTTTTACTGTAGTAATTCCATTTTCTGATAGACAGTGTGTCAGCTAGGTACAAATATATTTGTAAACTAGAAATCAAGATGTACAACTATATTCATTACATTAACAACAATTCTATAATATTAACGTAATAATAATATTAAACATAATAATCATAATATTTGCTTCTCTCTCTCAACATATTTTATTTCATTAATCTTTTTCTTTTGTTTTTCTGTTTCTAATAAAATAAGTCACATGTCACTTAATATTCAGTTTGTTCTTTTTCCTTAATTGCTAACGTTAGTCTATTCATTTCTGCACATTCTAATATTTTCCTGATCACATTTTTATCTGTAGGGATTGCTTCACTTTTCCAATTTTGTGCAAATATGATTCTAGCTGCAGTTAATATATAAATAATTAGATATGCATTTCCCTTACCATATTTTTCAGATAAAATCCCCAACAAGAATATTTCTGGCTTTAAATCAATGCACTGCTTTATCATTTTTTTCAGCCACAAATGTATTTTTGTCCAATATTTTTTAGCCTTTGAGCTTGTCCACCACCAATATGACCCAGGTGTCTGGTGATACTTCCAGTATTTAGCCGACTTATCTTTGAACATCTTTGTCAACCTCACTGATGCAAAATGCCATCTATAAACACATTTTCTTTCAATGCAGTTTACATTGTTAATGTATAGTTCCTATCCCACAGTTTCTGCCATTTGTCTAACTCTATTGTGTAACCAAAGTTTTTTCCCCCCATACTATCATTATCTCCACTTGTTCACTTTCTAATTTAATATGCAATAAGTTGATGTACATTTTCTTTATCAATTTTCTTTCTGCCTCTGTTAATATCTTGTCTAATTCAGTTGGTTCTTTATAACATCCATATAGGATTAACATCTTTCTCATATCCGGATGACATTGCCAGGTCTCGCTGCTTTAGCAGAGTAAAGAAGATACTCAGAGATGATTCACACTCTAGACAGTGTCTCTTTGCACTTCTATCATTGGGCAGAAGACATCAAAGTGTAGCCAGCCGAACAAATAGGTTTTAAAAATGTTTCTCTCCTTGAGCTGTCAGACTTTTAAATACAACCACAACCACTCTATGCACACATGGAAACGTATGACTACTTTTTTTTCTTTTTCTTTCTTTTTTCATTTCTGCTATAATTTTGCACTAATACAACAAAACCAATTTTGTTGTATTTATTTTGTACAATGACAATAAAGACTATACTTTATCTAGAATATATCTGCACTTGTGAATACCATGCCATATCAATCCCTTGATCACTCAATTCTTGTTTAATTTTGAGATCTCCCTTTTCATTCAATATATCTTCGTATCTAACAATATTTTCCATGTTAATAACATTTGGGGGAATCAGATTTGTTCAATGTCCTCAGTGGGGAATGATTATAAATATAATACTATACTTTATAAAAATGGAAGAATATTGGAGAAATTTCTGTTCAAACAAACCATTGCCACTACCGTTATAACCATTACTTGCATTTGTTTCTTCCATAAACTCTTATTTAATCCTACAAATGGTCAAGTTACATTGAATTGCCTACCTAAGTACCAGCATCAAAGGATATTCTAGGTCTTCTTTTTTTGAGATTCCTGAATTTGTCTCTAGGAAACCAGACAGCTCAAAGACAATTGAAATGGCCTGAACATTCCTACCAATATACTCACTAATGAAGCAAAAACAACATAGGCCAAAAAGTTATCATCAGTAAACTGTTAACTCACCATTTTTTATCAAAATTCAATTGGGTTTTTAGCACTACCATATATAATATATACTTTATATATACACAACCTATATATGCTAATCTAACTTTACATTAGGGCCCTTTGCTCTCAAAAATTGTATTCAGTAAAATGACTGCTCGGATTCTCCCATACTTGATAAATTATGTTTTCTATCTCTCAAGTTTATTTTTTATCGTAAGGTATAGTTCAGCCTCAACATGCATCAACAGAGAGCTACAAAGTTGAGAACAATTTTTGCTTCTTTTAATCATACAGAAACTCAGCAAGGATGCTGTAAATTGCATTTATTCTGCAATTTTTAACAAGGCTATGTTACTCAGACATCCCACTTTCAATGTCACCAAACTTGATAACAGCTTTTGAGTAAAAAAAAAAAAAATCCAAAACAAAATTTGTGTGTTTGCAAGTAAAAATATAAACAATTTTATTTTAACATTTAAAGTGTATTTTAGAAATTTACTTCTTTTTAAAAAGTACATTCATAACTAACATAGTATGTCATAGTCCATTAGTTTTTAAATGCAGATCAAACAGAAATGTAAATAGGTATTAACATATGAAAGAATAACAGGATTCCAATTACACTTATCTCTACATTCCTATGCTCTATTAATGTACCATGAGAAAAGCTTTAAACACTTTACTCTATTTACTTTTTGACATTTATTAAAACCTCAATGATTTTTGTATAATTTTTGCACCAACTTCTGGTGAAGGTCATGTCTTTTGTTAATATGGGATGGGATTAATAATGTATTTTAAAATATGCACACTTTGAAAATTCATTGCTGAAATATTTGCCCGATTTTTATTCTTTTTAATTAGCAATTTTATTAAAAATGCAATTAAAAATTAAAATCACTGATTCAAATAAAATATATATATAGTAAAAGAATAAAATGGAAAAATAATATAGAAAAATATCAAAGATGTAAAATATAAGAATATAGTAAAGAAAAAGAAAAATATATAAAGAAACAATTTCCATGTTAATCACAAGCATGAACATGTCACCTTCTCTTAAAATAAAACAAAATATGTCCCCATGTTCTAGATTTTTCCTATAGAGATAAAATATCTTTAATAACTTAAAGTAACTATAGTAACTATAAATTAGCTTTTAGTAGCTTATCAGCTCTTAAAAATATCTTCCCATATCCCATCTCTTACCTTTAAATAAATTCTTAAGGACTTGGTTTTTAATACTGATCAGAAAAGCTCACTAAGGGAAACCAGAGATAACCACACATTTTAACCATGGTCAAATTAACCAAATTTATATTCTTCCTTTTACTTTTAATAATCTTGATTTTTAGTTTTTCAAATAAGTTGCTACAACTTATTTCTTTTCATTTTTATTTTGCCCATTATCACAAAATTCTTACAAGTTTTAGTAAGTCACCATGTTAAGTCCAATGTAGGAAAATTATCCAAGTCTTGATTTATTTATATATCCCTTTTTAATTATTAAATCATCAGCCAGCCTCTTTTGAATATCCAGAGTAGCATCTTTTCCATGTCATTCTCATCATGTCATTTTTAAATCTACTTTTTGATCAGCCTCAATCTTGTCAGATATAGCTTGTTTTTTTCCCCATCTTTTAAAAATATAGAGGCAGATATTGAAAAACATAACTTCAAGATCCATTGTTCAGAAATATCTTTTAATATGTCCAATGTTCACGTATTTTATTTGATTTGGGGTTGGTAAATCAAATTTTATTCCTTAATTGTGATCTTCATTTCTTTCTTACTGTCCAACCTGCAAAGTCTCATTCCATCTTTTTTATTTTTAAAGAAATTCAAAACAAAAAGCATTTCTCATGGGAAGAATTCCTTGGAGTAATTCCAAAATCTTATTTCAAATCCATCTGGTTCTTTGGTCCACTTGTAACTTTCCAAAATCAAACTTCTATTCACCCTTTTGCTATTCATTCCAAAATAAACTGATATTTAAAATATTTTTCTCCAAGGATTGAAGGAAACTCAACTAGTATACAAAGGCTCCTAATAGCTGAAAAGAAATTAAGCAGTATCCAAAAGTTATTAGAAAAAAAAGTGTGTGAAATGCAGTGTCCTTTCACTGACACTGATCATAATTTCAGCAAGATGACTATTCTTTTGTCTACAAAGAGTCCTAAACCAGCTGGAGACGGCTATCCCCTTATCAGGAACAACTGTTTGGAGTACTTTCTGGTGATCTCAAGTTCTCTCCAAAGAAGAATTACAAAGAGCCATTCTACTTGTTGGCATTTTATTCTGCCATATTTACGTGTTCCACTTTTAGCAGTACTGTCTTGACTTCTTTCTCAAAAGTCCTGGAATGTTTGTCTTATTGTTCATAGAAACTAGTGCTGAACACAAAACAAGAGCATATAGTAAAGAAAAATAATGTAAGAAGCATTTCAAAGAGTTCAAAAACTACCCATCCTAGACTATGAAAGCAATGTTGTTACATTTATACTCACTCATTGTAATATTCAGTAATAACATTACTGAATAATGTTGGATTCTGGGAGCATCTCGAAGCTCCCATGTAACACTTCTCCTGCGTGAGCTGCACTGGCTGCCGGTGGACTTCCAGGTGCGCTTCAAGGTGCTTGTGACCATCTTTAAGTTGCTCCATAGCACGGGCTCTAGTTATTTGCGGGACCGTCTCCTGCCGCATACCTTCCACCGTCCGATCCACTCCCATAGGGAGGGCCTCCTCAGGGTACCATCCGCCGATCAATGCCGGCTAGCGGTGCCCAGGGGAGGGCCTCCTCTGTGGCTGGGCCATCCCTCTGGAACGACCTACCCCCCCGAACTTTGGACCATCACAGACCTTCCCCTCTTTCGCCGCTCCCTTAAGACGTATCTTTTCCATCAAGCCGGTCTAGCTTAGCCAAAGAGTAAATGTATTTTAGAATTTTAACAGGATGTTTTAGCACAGGTTTTCTAGTTTAATTTATTTTAATCAATCAATCAATCAAATTGGATTTATTAACCGCTCCCTTTCACCGAAGGGACTCGGGGCGGTGCGCAGGAAATTTAAGAACATATACAAAAAGACAGCAATAAATAATTTAAAACTATATTAAATATTTTGCCCTGTGCTAAAATGTCCCCAATTTAAAACTATTTCATCAAAACCCCAATCTAAAATATAAACTAATCTAATCTAAAAAAGGGTAGCCGGTGATCAGGCCAGGCAAAACAAATAAAATAGAATAGGATGTTGATTCAAAATCCTTCCCCATTTGATGACAAACAATTTAATAATGTGATATCTTGCTTGCTTGAAATGGATATACCATCATTCATCTTAATTTTTTTTAACTACAGCCTGAGTTGTAGCTCCAAATTATTTCTAGTTCAGGAAAATCTATCACACACAACCCAATCCAACACCCAAATATGAATATGAGATAAATTTTAAAATGCTATATGCATTCTAATTGATATATAAACTAGTAAGGTGTAAAGAATCTAACAAAAACTTTTACTGGAAAAGATTGTGGAAGAATCTTACAGATAAAAGACAAGTGATATTCCAAAAGAGCAACTGAGAATCAATATACTTATTGGTCACTAATAGCTCAGTGTACGTAGCTTTCTGCTTGCCCATGGTAGAGCAAGGATGACAATGTCCTATATCATTCATTCATTCATTCGTTCATTCGTTCGTTCATTCATTCATTCATTCATTCATTCACTTGTAAAAAGGTAGAAGTTTTCCCTATCACTTCTGTCCAACTTCACAGCACAATGCTCATCTCCATTTCTTGGGCAAGGGAGCCAGCATTACCCAAAGACAATTTACATGGTGATATGGGATGCATTTATTTATACCCCACCTATATTATTTGTACAAATAAGGCAGTGAACATATCCAACACGCCTTCCCCTATTTTCCACACAAAGCACCCATGTCACTTTCATGGCGAAGATGGGATTTGAAATCAATATCTTTGGTTTTCTAGCCTAGACCAAACCCTAGAGCAATATGGTGCAGTGACAATAATATTAGTCATGGACTGTGAAGTCACTTTTATGCAGTACACATTTTTTTTCTATTATGATGTCAGCCAATAAAGCATTGTAATCACCACAGCTTGTCCCCAACCTTGTAAAACTCTAATATCTTCCCTGGCCATGAAAATAGGAAATGGTTGGCAATAGAAAGAATATTTCAGGAAGAGGCACAGCTGGCCAGTTAACTATTAACATAAGCAGATCCTGTTGGTAGTATCCAGCTGCAGACATTTCAGTTGTAACTGATATTGCTTCTAGCTAAACATAAAATAGTTAAACAGTTGACTAGGTCTGCTAGAAACTGTATGTAGTATATACTAGGACAGGTGTAAAATCACAGGAGATACATGGTGAGTATTTAAGATGTATTCCTTGATGAAACTACATGCTGCACATGCTCAGAAGGACAGCCATGATTATTTCATTCTTTTCTTCCATGCATAGAGATTCATGCTATGTCATGCCAGTTCAAAATCTTTTATGTTTTATTAATTGACTGCTTGACTGCTTCATGAAATAAGGTGCAGAATATCTACCATTGTGTTATGTTTGCATATCTTCAGTATACAAACCAATAGCCTGGGAATTTTTCATCACCAGAACCAAGTCGAAACAAAAAAAAATCCTTATCTTCCCTCATTTCTACACAAATGTCCCTGCACACTCTCTGAATAGGCAGGTAGCCTTCTTGACATTCAACTTTCTTTCATGATACCTGATAACAATCCTTACTTGATGTATTGGGAAACATATTTGGGAAATAGAAAGCAACATAAATGCTTTCTGCCCCTACTTATATTTCCTACTACACTGCTCCTGGCAGGGAAAATGCAGGATGAAGACATGCAAAAAGCATGACAGAAATATACATGTGATACAAAATGGAATGGTTTGAAGGAACACACAAAGGTTGAAGGCCTAAAGGAAAAATAAATGTACTTTTATCCAATACAACATGAGCCTGAGCTACAGAAGCCCTTAAACCAGGCGAAAGAGAGGAAATATATCCTGCACTAGGAAGTATTATCACATCAGCAGTAATGTTCCTTGTGTGAGACAGTTTAATGGAACAAATGACAGCAGATATTTAAGCTATATGTGGCCTGATGCATAGAATACTAATCTTGTGAAACTACAAATTTTAGAATAACCTAATGTGGTAAAGAAACATTTCAAATTAAAACTTAATAATAAAGCCTCCATCTCACAATTCACAATTTTATTTATAACCCGCTCCCATCTCCCCGTAGGGACTTGGGGCGGCGTACATCTAACACTATTCTATGTACAATATCATAAAACAGATAGAAGAAATACAGTATAGATCTACAATCACAATGATGTGAATACTGGCATTCTTCTTCTACCTTTGCTCTCTCTTGTCTTCTATGTTTAGAAAATTGAGTTATCAAAGTACTTGGTGGTCATTGATTCTGTGCTCTGATTACATTTAAAACATTTACTAAAATATTCTTTATAAGCTGTTACTATTTTATTAAGTAAAAATGGATGAAGTAAAAAATCAGAGATTTTCCATTTTGTTGGTATATATATATCTATATGTGTGGACATATTGGCAAATCCACAAGATAGAAAAATAGATCTAACTGTCTTCCTATTTGTTGGCTTTCTTCAAGGTATCCAAGAGCTTAACTGTTCTTTATCCACCAACAATTTCCGGAGAGAACAGAATGTAACGAAGTAGTTTAGGATTTTCTTTCTTAGAGGAGGAGTAGAAACAAAGTAAAATAAAGTATAGTCCTTGTTTAAGTCTAAAAATGTGCAGTAAAATTTCACGAATATTCCTTAAAATTGTAGAAATAATCCAAATTTCCAGATTTTAAGTAAAATAGATTAGAAGGAAAAGAAAGTAAATAAATCAGTCATAGTCCATTTTCTTTCAGCACGAGCGGAAATGGCTTTGTTCTTTGTTCTTACGCTTCAGTCCATCATTTCAAAGAATTCTATTAACAGGAGAAATCTGTCAATTCGAGTAAGTCCGCTGCTTATTTCAAAATACAAAGCTTTAGTAAAAAAGAAAAAGTTTCTTTGCGAAATGTTTCAAAAGCAAGATAGCATACCTTCCCGGTGTTACACTTTCACTTTAAAGTTCCTTTCAGCTCAGAAACTCTCCCGTTGCCTAATCTGCCCTCAAGGGGGGGTACCTTTTGTCACCCTTCAGAAGCTTTTCCTTTGTGTCAAACAGGGGTCTTGCGAGACCCCTGTGTCCAGCGAAGCTTGCTTCCTGGTCATCATCCATTCAGGACAGTTTAGGTTCCTATCGAACCACGGGGGAGACGAAAGTTAAGCCAGGGTCCCTGCAGCTTAGGGACTGCCAGTTGTGCTGGTGCGGGTAGCTCTGCCTTCTCCAGATTTTCCATTTTGTTAAAGAAATGAAAAGCTCTCTATAAGGAAACAAACATTTTATGCATATGGATAACAAAAAGGCACAAGTTTTGTGCCCAATTTAAGGAAACCTCAGTACTCTTGTTTGTCCACTGCTAAAATGAATTCAGGAGTTTTATAATTACGAAAGATGTAGATCTTGGAGAATAAAAAGGAAGAAATATTCAGTATTTCTTTTGATTTGGAATTCTGCTTTCTGTATATGTAAGAGTTATTATTTATAGCTGTATTGCTTGCTGTTGTTTATTACTTTAATTTATAGATTTATATTTTGTCCTTTTTCTCTGAAAACATAGGTTAGCTACGTATACCATGGCTACTCAATTTATCTTTACAATAATGACAATCCTGGGAGCTTCAAAGTTAGTTGACATTCCTAAGTACGTACATCTGTCTGTCTGTCTGTCTGTCTGTCTGTCTGTCTGTCTGTCTATCTATCTATCTATCTATCTATCTATCTATCTA
>JAPKID020002969.1:0-10106 GCA_026931265.2 Tropidonophis doriae
CCCTGATATGGATGCCTTCAAAAATTTCTTTGTATACCCTTTACCCTTTTCCCAGAAAAATTGAAAAACCAATAAAATTTTTTTGGAAGATAAATAAACTCTCCTGTTTCTGCAAAGTCCAAGTCTCATTACTTTTTCTGCTACAATATTGAAAGACAGAATTGAAACAGATGCTATAAAAATAATGTTTACGAAAAAAAATCATAAATGTCTTGAAAAGGCTAAAAATGAGGGTTCTGTGGCAGCTGCTATAACTGGATAAATGGTAATATATATGTGGCTTGCTTGAGTGGCTATGCAATTGGTTGATATGTGTGAAGACTGACGGATCTTTTTTAATGTATGATAAAATAAATAGGCTTGAATATAGTAAGTTGTGGATGAATATGGAGATTAAGTTTGGTTGCTGCATTAATAGAATTATACGATGGAAGATAACCATATGTGAGAGAAGATGAAGTTCTTAGCAAATGCTTCAAAGAGCCAGTTTGATTTGCTGGCCTAGAAACTAGAAGAATGTGAGTTTTAGTCCCATTTTAGACATGTTTATTATTTATTTTTATTTTTCGAATTTATACCCCGCCCTTCTCCGGGAGGACCCAGGGCAGCTGGTTGACTTTGGATTGTGCCTATCTCTAATCCTAAACCACTTCACAGGGTTGTTGTATGGGGAAAACGAAAGTAACAAGGTGCATTATACTATGTTTGTCCCATTGAGTTTTTATGCTATATAACATATTACTTATAAAGGTGGGATAAAAAATGGTACCCACTTTGAACAGGTACAAAGTATGATAGTTTTTCTTGCTTGTTCAACATCATTCTGGATAAATGAATATTAAATCTTATGGAAGCATTAGAGCTGTGGTGGATTCCTCTCTCTGTCGCTACTGGTATGCTGCTCACGGGCCAGGCATTCTGTTCGTGCACCCGCACTATGCACGCATGCACACTCTACCACCCCTGCAAATCCAGCTGCTTATCGGAGGTTGCACAGGCACTGCACTCTGTGCGCACGTGCACAATTTGTTGGTTGCTTTAAAAACAGGTATAGAACGCAGGCGGGAGGGTGGGCCAAACAAGCCACCATACCACTACATTGTCTCGCTACTACCTATATAGCCATACCAGCTGGAACCCACCACTGCATTAGAGGTGCACTACTTGGATATACATATAGGTAATATCATATACACACATATGAAAATATGTGTGTATATGCTATTGGCTAAGAACACAAAGGATTTACAACAAATATTAATAGAGAGTATGATCTAATGTGGAGTATGGATCTGACATTAATGAATTGAAAAGCAACATACTTCTGTTTGGCAGGAAAAATAGAGTATTATTTGTTATTATACATAAATGGCAAGAGACTGTTGCAACTAAATCAATCAAAACTTTTATCATAGTCAACAATCAGATGAAGATACAATTCAACAACAATATTATGGGAGGCTTTGGTGTTTGCTGTCAATAGTATAGGAGTCAAGCAAGTTGTTTTCCAGCTACAGTTTGGTTTTCCCAATCTACACAGTCCTACATTTTCCAGTATTGATAAACAGCATAAGCAATTAGTCTGTTTTTTTATATGGGAATAGCACAGACTTTGAAACAGCTTGAAATGAGAGGTGAGTTATTGTTTCTTAATTATCATTTGGTTTGAGGATCAGCTTTTTTTTTACATTTAGTACTTAGAAATTCTTAATTAATTTCAATGATTTAATATTTAGATGTTAGGATGTAACATTCATTTATTTTATTTATTTATTATATTTATGTGCCAACTATCTCCCTCATAAAGTTATGCTTGTAAGCTTATACCATGCTTGTAAGCTCCTAGAGCCCCAAAATGAGAGAATACAGCATGCAGATGTTTAAATAAATAAGCAGATAAATAAGAAAGCCAGTGGGCCTGCTAATCCTGGGTTAAATCTTCCATTTTTATTTATCCTACAGATATGTTTAAGCTTCTTTTTGTTTGGTGATAGTTTACATTATTCCTGACCTACTTGTTTTGTTGCCCAGGTCTCAGTTTGCTTCAGATCTAATCCCAACAGTGAAGTCCTTTTTTTCTCAGGTATTTTCTAAAAACTAATGACTGTATAGCTGTCAACATATTAAATATATTTTGATATGGAACTTTTTAATATGCAATGGCGTATGTCTATTTTTCTAGAAAGGAAATATAAATATGAATAGTACTACAGTATTAGCAGTTAGACTTATATACCAGTGCACAGTGCTTTGCAGCACTCTCTAAGTGGTTTGCAGTGTCAGCATATTACCTCCAACAATTTGGGTCCAGATTTTACCAACTTCAGAAAGATGGAAGGCTAAGTCAACCTTGATCAGTTAAGATCGAACTCCTGGCATGGGCAAATTTAGCCTACAACACTGCATTCTAACTAATCATGCTTCCCATATTCTTAAGTCATTAATTCTCATCAAATTTCTTTTTTTTATATGCATTTCGACAATCAGAATTTCATGTTTGTAGGAGGTTAACATTCAATAGTGCAGCATCTCTATAAATTATTTATTTTTTGTATATTCAATTGTCCTTATAAAACATAAGGTAGATTACAAAAATTTAAATCAAATAGTAATATACAGCATAATTTTTTAAAAAGGCAATGAAATCAAAAACAAATCAGTATCATTATTGTAATATCAAAATGACAGAATACTTTTTTTAGTTTAGACTATTAGAAAAATGCTTCATCTGAGACCCATTCTTTAACTCAGAGACTGATTGTCAATCTCTTTTGGGGGTCTAAATGTTTGTGGTATTAACTCATAAAATGATAAGGGATAAGACCACGGGGTATATATTAAATAAGGGCACCTAGGTTGAAGGTTATCTGGGTAGGATGCTCTTAAATACTGTTATTAAAAAGGATATAATGGTTTTCCTCTTGATATAATCTGATAAAATTTACACACTTGACTTTTCTGAAGGGATTATGCCTGCCAGCTTCATATAAATAGTTTCAGGGAGATCAGATTTTCTAATTTGTAGGCTTGTCCAATTTTCTTATTATATGAAAATGACAGCATTCATAAGACAATTGTAACATTTTCAAAGAATATGATTTATCTTCTTCCCCTTCCAACTCATAGCTGATGCATTACAAAGAAATAATAATTTCTAAAAAATGTTTAACACCCCTAAATGATCAGAAATGCATTCAACAATTAGGACAGTATAACAAATAAAGAGTGGTTTATTTTTTTTTCCACTATAATTTATACACTTCCAAAGAGAGGGAAAGCGAGAGAGATAGGATATGTATCAGCAAAAATGAAGAAATGCACAAAAAACAAAAAAAAATAGAGAAAAGAAGATAGGGTTACATATGCACATTTATGTACATGGATTTAAATGCATTTCACTAGCATATGTGTTTCATACATTCCTTTGATATATATAAAGATTATTAAATCACATGAATGCTATCCAAAGTGAGACAAAGTTAGTATTGGTGAAGGAAAACTCTTGTTGAATTTTCATGAGATTCATGAAAGATCTGGCACTTTCACATCAGATTTGAAATATTTTTTTTATTCAAACTGATATCCAACTCTAACCCAATTCTATTTTTTCTTACTTTTATGCCATGATATATGCATTGCAAATTATTTATATCTTAGAAAATGCAATGTTTTTTTTCCAATCAAGTCCATGTAATGAATAATTGATTAATTTTTAAAGTCAAACAACAATATATTTACACCAATTAAAATACAGCTTAAGCTTATTTACATGTGACATAATTATAGACTGAGCATCTATAGATATACTTTTAGTGATGTATAAGGTACTGTCAGTTGTTTACTAATCTCAAAGTTACTAATCTCTTATTTGACTTTGAAACAGAGTTGAAGATTTCAAGAGTTTCACCTTGAAGGAAAGAAAAGGTAAGGAAAAGAAAAGAAAGAAAAGGAAAGGAAACAAACACAGGGAAAGAAACAACAGAGTTTTAAAAAAGGTGACTATTCAACTATAAGATGTTCAGTTCAAAACCAGTATCAAGATGGAGAAGGCAGACTGAATATATTGACAAATCAAAATGTCAACACCAGCTCCAAGAACTGGTTCCTTAGAAATCATAACAAGCTATTATGGATTTTGGGAAATAATTATTTCCAGTAATACATTTTGCCTATTTCCATAAAAATTAGAGGGACTGCATGGACCAAATCCCATTTTTTTCTTGGCAAGTTTGGAAATGAGTCATCATAGCCTGCTTCTTAGTACTCAGAGAAAGTGACTGATTCAGGGTCATCCAGCTGGCTTTGTCCCTAAAACAGACTAGGACTCATGTTTTCACATTTTCTAGCCTTATACCAAAATGTATTTCAATTAAAGCTCTATTTTAATCTTTAACTTATTTTCCTTCCTTGTGTGCCCTTTTTCACTGTGATTGTTCTCCTTAGAACATAGAAATAAGTATTTTCCGATTGTGTACCTTCTTATAAAAGCTATTAGAGTATGGTTGCAGAATTTCTGGGACTTATAAAGAAATTTCCAGAATCAATGCATTGTGAATATGAATTCTATTTTTTTTAAGTTCTAATTTAATCACATTAGAATACATCATATGGACTATATTTTCAGTGTTTTCCAGATAATGTCTTGGAAGACAATGAACATGTGTTAATATTTCACTAACCATGCTACTAGCTTCTTTGGAGAAAACTTAAAAATAAAACTTGTCATCCGATATCATATTCTTATATATCATGTGTCTTCAATGGAGTGGAATTCCCACCATCAGGCCCTAAATATCAAGTAGATAATAGCTAGTACAATTATTCGGATAATTATTTATAATTTCTGTCTTTCTAAAATTTTTGGAAAAATATCTGTTAGAAGTGTTAAATTTGTGGCCCATGAGCCAGATGCATAACATACTCGCCATCTTTAACGAAGAGGAAAAAAGTCCAAATATATCACGTGTTGCTACCATGATGACGCGATTTTGACACCCCTGAGTTAGATTTTTGTAGAATGTTAAAACTTTCTTTGTCTATTTTGTGCTTTGGCTCATGTGATTGGCGTTCAGCCAATTCTGTTTTGCAACCTAATGATCCTTTCATATATAAATATATTGTTTTTAACTTTACGTTGTGTAGATTATCCAATTTGTCTATGGACAAACATGTATATAAAAGTACGGATCACTTTCAGTATGTTTATATATCTATATACAGGGGTGTGTGTGTGTGTGTGTGCTTGTGTGACAGAGAGACAGAAAGATACTGAGACTTAATTGAAATGAATGCATTGACATGAACATATATTAGCTACTGTGGTTTCGTGAGTCTGTTTCTCAAATAATTGAAAGTGCCAAATATTCATAGATATAGCAAACCCTATTCATTCATTGCAATATCCCAATGAAATATAACTCTATACCCATCAACAATTATTGTACAGTATTGAAGAAACATTGCTACCACAATAACTGATGGAACTGTATAGATCTTGTGTAAATATTTGAAAACCGACATGCTGATTTTTGCTTTTCCACATCTGACTGATAATTCTGCTTACTTATAGTCTTCTGGATCACAGCATAGAGAAAGGTAAACATGTATAATTCCCTGTGGAACTTATGCACCTAGTTAAGTATTTAAGTCCTTTAGATGTCAGTGAGAATTAGCTGTATTAGCTTTATCCTGTTTCTACTTATTACATCTACTTTGCATTCACTAGTTGAAATGATGACAACAAAAGAAAAATTCAAGAGGAAAGATATGATCCAAAGGTATTATGGAGTAAATAAATTCATAGACAGATAACTGGGAAGCCTATTATCCAAAGGCAGAAAGTCCATTAAAGTGCTATGAATTGAACTATTTTGTTCAATTTCAATAGCTGCATTTCTTTAAACCCCATTCCTATTACTGAAGCAGACAGGAAGTACCCACTTCCATTCAGAGGCTGAGATCCTAAATGGATGAAATGAGCCAGTTGTATTAATTTCCATCTGGGGATCTAGGTCACTTTAATCAAGAGAAATTGTAGAAAAAGACAGCAAAGAAACTAACCAAGCTTATTATCAAGAAGATCTTCACAACATTAAAAACATGCAATTTTCGGGTTACTTGTCCATGTAGAAAGCATGCCACTGAAAACACAGAGTTTTTGCCCCTGATAATCCAATTCAATTAATAATTAGCATAAGAAAGGAATTGCAGCTGATATGAATTCTATAAAAAGTATATGCTTGTCAAACTGCCCTACAAAGAGACCTTGAAAATGTGTTAGAATGGTCAAACTAGGGCATATAAAACCTTTGCTAGATCTATTCTTGAATACAGCCCATCTGTCTGGAACCCACACTGCATATGAGACATTAATACAATTGACTGAGTCCAGAGATATTTCACGAGAAGAATCCTCCATTCCTCTGCTCATAGCAGAATATTTTATTCTACCAGGCTTGAAATGTTGGGCTTAGACAACTTAGAATTACGCCGCCTTCGGTCTGACCTGATTGTAGTACGCAAAATTATCTGGTACAGTGTTCTATCTGTCAATGATTATTTCAGCTTTAACAGCAACAATACACAAGCACACAATAGATACAAACTTAAGGTAAACTGTTCCAAACTCGATTGCTGAAAATACGACTTCAGCAACAGAGTGGTCAATGCCTGGATTGCAGTACCTGGTTTCATTCCAAAACTCCCATAACTTTACATTTAAACTATCTACTGTTGACCTCACCCCATTCCTAAGAGATCTGTAAGGGGCGTGCATAAATGCATCAATATGCCTATGGTCCCTGTCCTACTATCCCCACTTATTTGTATCCAATTTCCTGTATTCATAATCTATTTATTTTATTTTTATTTTATTTTTAGAATTTATATACCACCCTATTCTCGGTGGTAGGACTCAGGGCAGTGCACAGAAAAAGTAAAAACTGCAACGCATACATATAATATAAAATAGAATTAAATAGTAAAATCTGTGCGAGGAAAAATTAAGACCACTTAAATATTAACTTTAAAATTAAACCCTTAATCTATGTCAGGCTGGTCAGATGGAAAAAATGCATTTTAAGCATCCGACGGAAGAGGCGTAGGTCAGTAGTGGTGTGAAGATCAGGGAGCAGGTCGTTCCAGAGGGCAGGACCCGCCACAGAGAAGGCCCTTCCCCTGGGAGCCACCAGCTGGCATTGACCAGCAGACGGCACCCTGAGGAGGCCCTCCCTGTGGGAGAGGACAGGTCGAAGGGAGGTGTGTGGTAGGAGGCGGTCTCACAAGTAGCCAGGACCCGTGCCATGGAGGGCTTTGAAGATGGTAATTAACACCTTGAAGCACACCCGGAAGACACAGGCAGCCAGTGCAGCTCGTGCAGGAGACGTGTTACCCCGGAGTACCACGAAACTCCCAGAATCCCCTGTGCGGCCGCATACTGCACCAGCTGAAGTCTCCGGGTGCATCTCAAGGGGAGCCCCATGTAGATAATCTATTATATCTGTTATCTTATACATGCTTGACAAAATAAATAAAATAAATATATTATTTTTTGTTTCAACAGGTTTTATTCATTTTGTCATTTTACAAATATTTCCCTCCCTCTCACCACCCTTCCCTGACTTCCCAGAGCAAAATACAGGATATAACATCTAACAATCATTTGCTAACATTAACTATCTATAATTTCCAATCCCTCTCTTATATTATAATATATTGTTTTTTAAACGATTGTTACTACCTTTACCTACTTTGCACATAGTAATATATATATAAACCTATCTGGATCTTTTAAGTAAAAGTCACCATGTCCTGTAGAAACTAAAGTGAGAACAAGGAAATAAAAAGGCACCCAAATATAATGGATAGTTCTAGAATGGATCTAGGAAAAGGTCTAAATGGGGAAAGGGGGAAAGAAGAAAATGGCCAGAAGCAAGATGAATGGACTCATTTACAAATGCAGTGAGGGCACCATTAGAAGATTTAAAGGCCAAGAGAAGGACAGATCATCTTGGAGAAAATATATTGAAATAGAATCTTTTTCTATTTTACTCTGCGGGTCAAAAAAATAATATTCTTTTCTCTTATGTGAGTTTCTAAAAGGAATTTATTCAAGGAAACCACATGTGTTTTATCAATCTGCAATCTTTTTGCAACATGCTGCTGCAAAACTTGATTTCTTTTCTTCTTCCTGACAAAATGTGCCAAGACATCCCTTGGAACATTTCATATTCATATACCTTGTATTTATTCTGTAAAGCGTATCAATTTCTGTATTCTCCATATCCCAAGTCAAAAAAATTGCTAAAACTTTAATAACCAAAACACTTAAAACTCTAGAGATGAGCATAGGTTTTAGCAGGAACTTTCCTGTTCTACCACCTCTTACAATGTTAGGCAACAGAGTATCAACAGTAAAAACCTTCAAGTTTCTGGTTTCTACAATCTTCCAAGACTGAAATGGGCACCTAACTGTCATGAAAAGACAGAACAAAGAATATTTTTCCTGTGCCAACTTAGAAAGCTTAGACTGCCAAAGGAGCAACTGATACAGTTCTACTCAGGAATTATCAAGTCTCTCATTTGTACTTCTCTAACTGGTTTTGTGCAGCAATCAAACAGGACAGGTACAGTCTCCAAATTAAGACTGCAGAAAAACAATTGCAACCAACCTGCATTCCATTATGGACCTGTATACTGCATGAGCCAGAAAGATAGCTGAGAAACTATCTACAGACCTCTCACATCCTGGACATAAACTGTTTCAACTTCTCCCCTCAGGATACCGCCATAGGGCATTGCATGCCAAAACAACTAGCGATCATTCTGAGAAACACATACTTAACCATAGCACTGTCTTATGCATAAGGATATATAAAAATGTAGCATAACTACTACTATTATTATTCTCATTTTTCTTATTAGCTATTCCTATTGGTATCTTATGACTATCATTTGTTTGTTGTATCTTACAATTTATAATTTATCATTTTGCTGCTTGTATGTATTCTGAGGATATGCACTGGAGACAAATGTCCAATCACACTTGGCCAATAAAGAATATTCTATTTTTGGTTTTTGATGATGGCGGCGGCGGCAGCAGTGGTGCTCTAGTCCTGCAAGGAGAGCTGGCCAAGGGCATGGTGAGGCTGGGAGGCCTGGAAGCTGGGGGCGGAGCAGGCACTCACGCAACCCCCTCTCCAGCCAGGCAGAGCTCCATGCATTGACTTAGGGGGTATCCCGAATGTGCCAAGCTGCAGGAGCTGGGGGCGGGCAGAGCACCACATGACTTGGTGCCTTAGGGATACTCCCTAGGTCAGTGAATGGCAAGGAAAAATGTGGCATGGACTTATTAGAGGGACATGTCGTAGTTTCGGGAAAACATGGTAGTAGTGCCAAATTATCTAGTTGTCTTTTCAGCTCTCTGTCCATAAATTCTGTCTTATTCTCCAGAATTTCCACTTTGTCTTTAACTTGCTTTACATCTCCAGAAATTTGTTTTACAGAGCTTTCTGCTTTCTTAACTTTTTTCATTCATCTCCTCTTTGATCATTAAAAATCTTTGATCCATTCTTTTCCCCCAAAAAAACTGTCAATTTAATATCAAGTGATTCAACTAGTTCATTGTTCTATTCCTCAAATGTTTTCTATAGTAAATGTGATGTAATTCCTGTCTCTGCAAGTTACTCCTCTCCCACTATTTTGGCCATTTTTCTGTTGGTTGCCATTGTAATATTGTAATCTAAAAGTGAAAGTTTATCAGTGCAAGGAAACTATAAATGGCAAGCTACTCTTCTCCCTTTTTTCCTGCTTTTTGTTCCTATACCCTTAATACTTTCACTCCATAGCTAGAATCAGTGTCACAGTCTGGTTCAAGGCCTTTTATGTTTTATTTTGTAAAATCCACCAATTGTCTGCACACTTTAAAGGTAAATAAAATACATTCCAATGTTCACTTCATTTGTCTATTTTAATTTCAATTTATTCAAAAGCACTTTCATTACCATCACCCCCAAAATCAAAACAATAATCTTCTTTATCTGTTTTAAAGTTTCTTATATCTGCTTCATGTTAAGCTTTTTTGCCAAAAGATTTAAAAACTTTAAATC
>JAPKID020002970.1:0-12785 GCA_026931265.2 Tropidonophis doriae
CCCTATATGAAAAATTGTGAAAACCAATAAAACTTTTGTTATTAAAAAAAAAAATACGAGTCAGATGTCAAGCACCTGAATTTTAACCACATGATCATGGGAATGCTGCAAAGGTCGTAACTATGAAAAATGGTGATAAATCACATTTTTCAGTGCTGTTGTAACTTTGAACAGTCACAAAACAAACTGTTGTAAGTCGAGGACTACCTGTACTACCACCCGTTCATAATTTTCATTTCTGTATCTTTTTCAGTTACAACATTGTAGAAACGAACTTCAGCTTTCTTTTTCTTTATCTCTCCTTCTGCTGCATTTTTGCAATGCTATCAAAGTCTTCACTGAGCTATTCAAGCCTCACCTTTCTCATATGTTTACTGCAGACTTAATTTTGTCTCCTACCCAACCCACTGATTGTTTGTAAGTAATTTCCTTGTCCCAGATACTTTACTTATACCAAACCAGTAAACAAATTGCTGTCAGCTTTATGCCCATAATATTAAAAATGCACGATACACAATGTTGTATGCACTGGCAGAAAGTGGCTACTATGGTTTGCTCATTCAAATAACAACAACAACACAGCTATGGTTATTGAAGAAGCTAGTCACAGGCACTAATTCCTCAGAAATGTGACTGCCATCCTTGGCACTTCCCTCAGATGAACTCTATATATCTCACTCCAAAAGAGTGAACATATTTTATTTTTCTAAGCCATACTTGTATCATTCACATTATCACATCTCTATAATGTTAGAGATGAATTAATCTCCACCTAACATGCCAGGATTTTTTTTTGTAGTTAAAATGAAAATAGAGGAAGAGAGAGAAGAGAGACAGGAAGAGATATATTTGTGAAACAGGGAGGGGAAAAAAAAACAGTCAGGCACTAAAGAGATTTGTTTGTTTTCTTAGAAGATAAACATACTTCATGGGATTTTTAATAAAGTAAATTGAAGGATCACTAGAGGAAGGCATGAAATAATTTTTGTTTGACTAATATAAATATTGTATATGTGTGTGTGTGTGTGTGTATTACTTCTGATATATAGATATATAGATAGATATAGATACATACATATACGTATGTATGCATGTTACAGATATGTGTGTATGTGTGTGTATGTGTGCCTATATGTATGTATATATACATACATACACACACATACACACATATATATTAAAGGTAAAGGTTCCCCTCGCATGTATGTGCTAGCCATTCCCAGCTCTAGGGACCGGTGCTCATCTCTGTTACAAAGCTGAAGAGAAAGCGCTGTGTGAAGACGTCTCCATGGTCATGTGACCAGCATGACTAAACACAGAAGGGGCACAGAACGCTGTTACCTTCCCACCAAAGGTGATTCCTGTTTTACTACTTACATTTTTACATGCTTTCAGACTGCTAGCTTGGCAGAAGCTGGGACAAGTAATGGGAGCTCACTTCGTTATGCAACACTAAGGATTCGAACTGCCAAACTGCCAACCTTTCTGATCGACAAGCTCAGCATCTTAACCAGAGCCACCGTGTCCCTACAAACACACACAGAGAGAGACAGAGAGACAGAGAGAGAGAAAGAGAGAGAGAGAACTTTTATATATAATATATATAAAAGTCAATCAGAGATAATAAAAACATATTTATTCTATTTTAGTGCTTAAAGGGAGAAATGTGATAAACTATATGTACCCATACATATAATTTGGTCTGGGCCATCTTTGAGTCTCCCTCCCTCCACTCTCTCTCTCTGTGTTGCTATGGAGAGACAGATGCAGAATTTCCAGTGACAAATATAAAGTGATTTCAAATATTTAAATTCCCAGATTGGATTCAGACAATTTATAACATGATGCATTCTACCTTTTTCCTCCCAAACAGCAATCAGTTAAACAATGTAATTGCTGATGTTTTCTTACCAGGATGACAAGTTTGCATTTCATAAGGGCAAAATATGAGCACCTGGTTCCTTGAGCAGAATTACCTGTTTGTCAACATACTAGAAGACAGATAGCAAGCCAGTCCTACCTACTTGTTTCATCCCACTCCCTTTTCCTGGAGGGAAAAGGTTGTTCTCTGCTAGTTTACACATTATTAAAATAATATTCTTTTTTCTTCTGTTGGTCATCTTTCCATAAAATGAGGCTCCTGGCTGCAAATGCCTCCTTGAAAGCCTTGGGTAGAGTTAATATGACAGAAGGGCAACATTATTGAATAATGAAGAATAGTTACTTTATATTTAATCTTCTTAATTGACATTTACAGTATAAATTAAATCAAATTTAGTTTCTTTCTCATAGACTCTCCCATTTGTTGGAGTATGACCCCTGGAATGCCCTACAAAATCGAAGTATGGTCTTCAGTCTAAAAAAAGGTTGCATACTTCTGTGCCACATGATCTCATTTTAATGGAATGAATTTCTTTTGTGCTGCGAAAAACAAATCCCTATCACTCATAGCGAACCATCCTGCCATGTTTTAACAAGCTGAGTTCATGCCAGCAAACCATTTTACCTGCAATAGATTTGCCATCCAGGAATCCCTTTGGGATGGATTTGTTACAATCATTTCTCTCAAATTGCAAGACTGCATTGAGATCTCTTGCTACAATTCTTTCTGGTTTCACAGGTAAGAGTGCCATCTCATGGTATGTTGTTGAACAACAGTTTGTATCCTTTTAGTTAAAAAGAGTACATTCTATTTTAGGGAACTTTAGAAAAACAAAACTCATGCATGCTTTAAATATTTCAATAGACAAATGAATACATTGGTTAACACAGAATGCATAATCAATATGTAATAAATATCCACTATTGACTTTTATTACAAAAATAAATCATGGAACTGAATAATTTACATTCATGTGGGAAAAATACAGCAAACGTGTGATAGGAAGATGGCTGGGAAAAATAGGTTTGCTTAGGTCTACCACACTGTTTTGCATGCTTGACAGATGGTTATCTATCCTCTCTTAAATCAGTATAGCAGAGAAGAACCCAAAACCTCCAAAAGGCAGACAGTTCCCCCTATGGAGAGATATTATCTGGGAGTTTCTCCTTGTTTTGGCCCAAATCTGATTCCCTTCAGTTTTAATTTGTAAAGCTAGCAAAACTCTATTTGAGTTAAAAAAAAGCCTTGTCTACTAGATTATTCATTGGTCTCCTCCTCTAAGTGTTGGTTGGGAATATCGGCAGCTGTGATCTCATGCCACTCAATAGTTGACATGGCATCAAACATTTGGTGAGGCATGTGATCTTCATACTTCAGCAGTGTTTCTCAATTTTGCAACTTTAATTGTGTGGACTTTAATTCCCACAATTCCCTAGCTAGTATGCCAAGGTTGAGAAACACTAACTTAACTTAAATAGGAGCTGTCAGTTTCACTATGCTTTTCTTAAGCCCCGCTTGCATAGGGAGTAATCATGTTCAGCCCTTTTATTCTGCTCTTTCATTAACATCTTTTTATAAATTTGGACATCTCAGTGTACAAAATTGTGAAGCTTTAAGAAACATTTAAAACAATTGAGAATTTATTGTTCCTTCTAAGTTCATATCAATTGGCAGCAGAATAAATGTGTAAAGCATCTATTTTTCTGTAATTGCTTTTTGGCAGCTCAGGTTCTCCATGAATATCATAAGCAGCCTAATATTCATGTGTTTCCCATTCCAAATCAATTAATGGTCCCTGTAATGCACTTTGTTCCCTGAGCTAAATTTAGACATGCTATTAAGGCTATTATTAAGGCATAAATGTTTTAATTTCCAATAGAATTTATTAGATGAGTGAAGGGGTTCATAAAATCTGCCTTGTTCCATTATTGACTAGCATATAGCCTTTTAAAAATATTATTCAGATTTCTTCTGTTTGAAACCCTGACTCCTGGACGATATTCTAAATGTCAGCTAAAAATGTGGATGTTAAAATGCTCTTCCTCTCATTCTTTCAGATACTGTAAGTTGCTTACTCATTGCTACTGCAGTATGAGTCATTCAGGCTTCCTGTTATTGAATGAACGTATTATTTCTGCTCTCCCTTCATGCTGCAGGCATTACAACTTTTGCTCTCCCTGCTCCCTTCATGGGCTCACCCTCTCTCCACCCCTCTTCTGGTTTATTGGTTCAGTCCAAACTCTCCAGGTTGACCTTGTGAGTGATGCGCCTCAGAGCTTGCTAGTCTCCTGTCAGTATGAAGCCCAGTTCTGGGCCTCGCTTTGACCGGCAGCATTTTCCAGTTGTTTATGTCACCCGTTTTGGGAAACACCCCTGTGGCACAAAGATTTGTTCTGGTGGCAAAAGTTCTCCTAAAAAAGCAGCCCAGGAGGACCTCCAGTCCTGCCTTTCTGTCAAAGCTTCCTCTGCCACTTTGGACAAAACAGGCCCAGTGGATGTGGCTCCTCAGAGACAAAGGAGGCACCCAAGCTTGGGACCTGGGACAGTACAGCTCCAAGGAAGTCAAACTGGACGTCGGCAACCACAGAGTGAAGGCTGGAAAATCCGTATGGCTAAGCCCTCAGGCCGAGAAGCTTCTAAGCGAGCCCCTTCAAGGAAGAAAGGCCCCGGAAGCAAAAGGGCAGCAGCAAATTCTACAATCTCTGGTACTCAGAAATGCATGGGTTATCAGCACAACCCAGCATTTATCTGATACAACCCATTTCCCCAAACTGCTGCTTTCCAGATGCAAATGGCTCTTAGGCAGCAGAAGCCAATACAGTGGAGGACTGACAGAGTACAGCTTAAATACCCTGTCTTTCTGTGAATAAAAACCATTAATTTAAAATATGCGTATTTCTCCCCAAACGGGTCAGTCTCATGGTGGCCAGCCAATCCAGTTATTTATTTATTTAGCGTATAGCATATCATACATGGAGCAGCACTATGTATTAACATCACACCTAGATTATTAAAACACAATAAAATATAAATGCTAAAAAGATCTATGCTCAAATACCACAGTCTAGGCCAGGGGTAGTCAACCTTTTTATACCTACCACCTACTTTTGTATCTCTGTTAGTAGTAAAATTTTCTAACCACCTACCTGTTCCACAGTAATGGTGATTTATAAAGTAGGGAAGTCAATTAAATATTAAAAAAGAAACTGCTTTAGTATCGGACAAAACCCCTACCCACCACCATGAAAACTGGAATGCTCACTAGAGGGTGGTAGGGACCAGGTTGACTACCACTGGTCTAGGGCATCTAACCACTGTTTATATTTTGAAAATAAATCAGATACTGGACTAGTATATGCCCTCAGCTTACAGCCGGTCACGATGTTGGGTACAGCTTGACATGGGACCCTGCAATCACACTGAGGGGATCATACTTTGCCCCATTTATACAGAGTGCCCCGGCAGTTGTCATGTGAGGTGTAAATCTTATTCAGGATTGTCCATTGCTGGCACAGTAATTCAAAGCCTGGCACCTTTTTTGTGGGGTCATTTATATCGCTACCAACAGAATGTCTGGGTGATCAGTTTGGTTTGGTAAGTGGTGATAGGTTCACTATGAATTTTGCATTAAGAAATGGATTTTTCTCCTCCTTTGTGGTTGCTACTGAGGCCGCAATAAGTGTTTCTCAACTTTGGCAACTTTAAGATGTCTGGACTTCAACTCCCAGAATTCCATAGTAACTTCTTAAAGTTGTTAAGGTTGAGAAATTCTGACATAGAAAATATTGCCTACTTTATCACGAAGAGCATATCCTCTTCACACCCTCAAATGGCTCCTGTCCTGTGCTCCTGCTAATTTGACTCTAAACTGGTTTAAGAAAATCCTGACCAGACTGAGATACTTCGGCAACAGATTGTATAATAATTCAGTCCATGCTGCAACAACTGCACAATTCTCCTCTTGCTTTTCCCTCACAGCTTTATGTTCCAATAAAGCAATTGCCAGCAACTTTCCTTCCTGTGAGTGAATTTTACTAAACTCATATATTTCACAGATATATATATATCTGTGTTTATGTCTATATACTCACAAGGTTAAATTGAATTTATATACCATACATAAACATAACATAGCAAAATTCATTCCCATGCAGCACAGCAACTAGCTCTAAAGTAAAAAAATCTTTTTTTTAAATGGCCCTGGATATAATATTTTCTAAAATACCTTTATTAGGAATGCCATTATAACATTATGATTTAGACACTTTTTAAAATAGAAAATTCCTAGTTTAATACCCAGCAGTTTTTTTTCTTTTAACAACGATTATTCTTTCCCCTCCACATGCAATAGCTATTTTTCCCTCCATTTTTTAAACAAATAAGCTGGTAAAAAAAATAAGGAAATGCTGATTTCTTTAAGCCTATAAAAAGTAGCTACTTTGGAAAAGTAAAATAATAATTTAAACAAAATTATTCATGGAATTATTTCATTTTTCTATTTTTTTCAAATATTCCTTTTCTAGGAAGATTTATAAGGATATGTGCCAGTTTAAACAGGATAAATCATATAGAAAGTCAGATGATATTTGAACTCTTGCCTTATGTACAATATACATTCTCACCTAACATTTTCCAGATATGTTGAACTTTTATTTTGATGGGTAAAGCTTATACATCTAATAGGCTCAGGCTACAGATGACAGATAAAATTCAACTAGCAAGAGAAACAATATTGATATTATTAATACCCTAGAAGTTATAAAATCTAGCCAAACACACACCATAACCTTATATATTCAAAATTTATTTTAAAAATGATGTCAATTACTGTTGGTTATGAACTTTGGACAATAGAAGGAGGAAATAATGCATAAATTACTTATTCAGAATGTAATACAATGTCCATTAAACAATGCTTCATGAAAGTAAAAAATATTCATACTTTAAAAACTGAATAAGTTTCTGCATTCTGTTTTCCAAATTAACTTCTAACATGCTAAATAACAAAAATGTACAATCTAACATTATATAAGCTTTCATGTCAATCACTAGTTATAATCTAGGATGCAGACATAAAGAACAATTTCAGCATATCTAAAAATATAAATGAGCTTTTAAAAACTGACTTGCTCTAGAAAGTCAAAAGTTTACTGCCATAGCAACAGACTATATAGTGAATCCCTCCCTCCATTTTACCTCTTTTTGATATTTGATTTTAGTTTCAGCCGCTATATGAAAGAAAAGATGAGCGATATACGAAAACATTATATCTTCTGGAAATCCTATAATTCTGCTTTCAAATGATATGAAGTATTGATTTTTCAAAATAGTTTGTTAGGATCAAGACTTAAATGTACACCTCAGCTGTAATGAAAGAAGAAAACATACATTTTACACCCACACACTTACAGTAGCTTAAATTGAATCACAAAATAAATACAATTAAATTACTTTAATAGGTGGCTTTGAAGAGAGTGGAGCAGATGAGCATGAATTCCCTACATCCAAAGAAAATGCTAATGAAAGGATCAGGGAACAAAAGAAAAAGGTAGAACATCAGAATAATAGCAATAATAATATATTGAAAAATGCTTTGGCTAGTGCACTGGGGCTTAGTAATGGTTGAAAATGGTTTTCTGTGCAGAATCATTTGTTCATTGTATGCTGCTTCACTATGCAAATAACATGTTAAAGGAATAATGGCAATCTAGTTGTGACAAATTTAAAATGCTGCCTACTGACGATGGAAGTGGTGATTTCAGAGTTAGTTCCTTCCTCCAATCTAGGGAAATCTGAGTTTACAGATCTACGTATATGTGTCTCCCAGTCTCATTATTATAATTTGAAGCACACTTTTCAAACATTTGGAGGCAGGTTAGACACATAAATTGTGGAGTAAGTCCTGACTAAGCTTAACACAGTTAAACAATAACTTCTCTCTACCAAAACTTTAATAATAGGAAGTCATATTTCATTTTGCATCATAACTGTTTTTCTAGGTTCTCAGAAAAGTTTAATAAATGTGCACAAACTTTGTATATGTTTTATTATAAACAAATTAACTCAAATTTCATATAGTCAAATGTCACAAGTACTTATTTTGAAATAAGAATAATTATTAACTATAAAATAGTGTTTTAAAAGCAGGATCAAAGAACAAGCAGGATAATTCCTTCATTATCAAAACTATAGTTAGATTCTCATATAGTTCGTTTATTTTCCTTGATGGTGATGCAATTCCTACCCCATACAAATTGTGATAGCTTTGAACATGTCATCATCCTGGCTTAAAATGTATGTGAATTAAATATTAAGTATTTAATATCATTGCTAGCTAACATATTAAAGTTAGCATGTTACTATTAAAATGCTGAGGAATGATTTTTGAGTTGCATTGTTAACACAAGCCCAAATTGTATTTAAAAATTTTCCTTATGAGGGAAACAAACTTTTTGAAATAAGCATAGACATAACTTTAGGTTTCTTTGCCAAGTAAACCTATTGTTTTGAATTGGCCTAAGGCTGGCCAAAAGGGATTCAGAGATGGTGATTCACAGGAAATGATTTAAAACTGGAGTAGGGAAAATAAGCGGAGAAAATTCTTGATACATGAAGCAGTATGGTTCTGTCCATGTTTCTCATATATCTTTTTTTCCTAGTCTGCAGTGTGGCTTGAAGTATTTGAAGTAATTTCTAAAATGGTAGAAGAAAATAGATACTTTAGGAACAGATTGGTGTCTAATTTTCATTTTTCAGTTGAAGGTAAGTAACTAGTGAACTCTTTTCACAAGGACAAATTGCTGGATAATTGAGCATAATTTTTACAAGATGCATTTGTTAAAAAGGGACTTTTAAATTTATTTTTATCTTACAAACCGAAAACAAAACCTCCTTTTTCCTCTTTTAGACCAAAAAGCTGTTCCAGTCCATCTAATTACAGTACACTTAAAGCTTCTAAGATTATGTACTGGTAATGACTTGAATCTTTACAGGAATCCAAATTAAAGCATACTCAATCGATAGCCATCCATCTGCTATTGTACAAACTGTTTGAATCGGCTTTTGAATTTCATTTTTTCATTATGAGGGTTTTCTAACATTCACATTTGTAAATAATGTAACCTCAGGAGGGGAAAGCAATTGTCTTATCTGGACTCAAAGGCTAAGCATGGAAAATTGGGGAATCTCAAACTGAGGTAGAGGAATGGGTATGTGAGGCTGCGAAGTAAAAAACAACATGTAAGAAAGCAGTCCATTAAGTTATTAGCATTTGCATTTGACTTGAATGAAGCTTTATTAGCACAATTCTGTATCCTGCATTCTGAAACAGTAGAAACAAGCCTTGATATTTTTATGTGATAACCGTTTAGTGTGCATAAAAGTGAACAGGTCAAATTAACTTTCATTTTTTTGAGTGGAAGCCAATCCATAGAGAAATTTAGATGAGTTGTGTATTAATCTGAATTATTCCATTATGATTTCCCAATAAAAGTATCACAATGCTACAGTGCACTTGATACAGAATCCTATGGATTTCTTTTTTTCAAGTATATTTCCCATGCAGTCTAGAACACTGGTTCTAGTTGCTCAGGAAGCTGTCACAGCAATCTTCTCCCTAGAATTAATCCCTTCAGAGAATAAATGCCCATTTTATTTGTTTAACTGATAATCTGCCTTTTCTCTGAAACTGAAAGTGATGTACTTAAAGTTCTCTCCTTCATTTTTTCTCCACAACTTGTGGAGAATTGTGGGTCTAGGAAATAATTACTGCCCCCAAATCATCTCTTGGAACTTCAGTTGCTAAGAATAGTTACATATCTGGCTTTCTCAGGTTCAAGCCCAATATTTTAATCATTTTACTCCAGTGAGATGGATGGAGCATTAACTCATCACTAATTTTTCTCTCATCCTTTTTTTTAATTATGTGGAGTAGCAATTCTGAATAGAGTTAATTCTGACATTTTTTTTTGCTGATTAACAAGGGTATAGGCAATTTATTCTTGCATATTTATGCAAATTTTCCTTGGTTAGAAGTAGTATAACACTTGTGTGATTTGACATGTGGCAGTTAAGTGTTCTCTTAAAGTGTTTTTTTTTAATTCATAACAGTGGCATTCATTATTGCATGCCTTAAGGATGAAGGAGATGCATATCAAACTAAATAATTTGATTTGTTGGGATTTTATTGATTCATTCTGGTAATTACATTTCTTGCAGCAGAATTGTGCCCACATTAATGGCATTAACATCTAATTATTTGTTATCCAAGTAGATCCTGCAAAGAATTCTCAGCAACCTTTGACCATGCAAGGTAGGACAGGGATGTTTAACTAGCTTCTTATTTAATTTACTATACTCTAATGCATAGATGATGGTTTAAAATTCCTGTTGTTAGAATTCCTAAGTTTGAGGGCAAGTGCGCTGATAAGAAGTAAGTGATATGAATGCATTTTTAATGATCTTCCCTGGTATGCTGTTCATTTCCAGTTCTAATTTAATGTATTTGAGCAATAAAGCCCTGCCTGGCTTGGAACTGTGGTATCTGGAAGAATGCTGCTTCCCATATATCCCTTACCTATATCCTAAAGCCATGTCAAAGGGCCTGCTTTAGCTGCCCTCCTTCATTGTTATGTGGGTAGAGTGTTTAACTGTTCAGTGGTAGCTCTTCAGCTTTGGAATTCCCTTCCCAGAAAGGCAATATTTTGGCTGTATTTTCCATGCTTCCAACTGGCAAGGGATTAGAGAGTGAAACAAAGAGAATCGGTGTGGAGCAGTTGGCTTGCAGAGTTGCTTCTGGCCTTGTCCTTGATGTTAGATTCAAAATCAGCTGCCTGGGGATTTGCCCATTCCAAATGCGCTTTTTTAGCTAGAATGCCTGAGATTTAAAATAGAAAAGCCTTGATCACAGAGTAGACAGAAAATATTTCTGTTGTCAACTACCATTGTCTTGCTTATTTGACAAAGGCAGCATCTTAAAAATTCTCAAGCTTCTTAATGTGTAAATATTGTGGTGATATTTTTAACTTTTAATTGCTGCTTTTACTCTCTGTTACTATATGCTTTACTGTGTAATTTATTTTGTAAATTTTTGCAGTTTTTTGAGCAGTTTTTATAATTTTGTTAGCCTTTTATTAACCTAAATTTTAAACTACTCAGAGATTTTAAATTGCCAATAATATACAAGCATATTAAATAAATAGAGAGTCATTTCTTTAAAATTAAATAAGGGATGCACAGGAAAACTACATCATGAAAGAATGTATTTGATACAGAATATAAAAATAAAGTATTTCCAGCTTTAAATTAGGATGATTCCATACAACATACTGTATGTGTGATTTATTGATAAGCTACTTCATTGTGTATGTTGATTCTGACTTAGCAAAATGTAATTTTAGAAAAATTTTCATCCAAATGTGGCCTGGATGCAGAATTTCATTATATGAAAATGAAGCAAAGATTAAAACTGGCATTCTATTGATGTAGTTTCCATTAAAGCTTTGTTGCTGTTGCACAATTCAAAGTAACACAATATTAAGCTTACCAACTTAATTGGAATTTCTAGCTTCATAGTTTAATTAGTTTTAGGAAACTGATTTACCAATCCATTAAGTGTTAACTGATTAAATTTATACTGACATATTCCCTCCTTCAATTTGTCTTTGCTCAAAGTAACATTTAAGTTTGCAAGCTATGTGAGAGCAGAATATTTATCAGAATATTGCAAATGAATGCTAGTAGGTTGGAATGCTTCATATTTCTTTGAATTATTAACATGATAAACAATATCAGCTAGCCAGATTACAATTTTTTATTTTCTTCATTGCATTGAGATAATTTTTACTAGTACAAGGACCCAATTTTTTTTAAATAAAAATTTAAATGAATTGACAATCCATATTATACATTGTATAAATTTAATATTAATACATTATGCCAATTAATATGCAAACATTTATCATAAGATCCTATCTATTCTCAGTTACAAATAATTTTCAACAGATGTATGTCATAGATTTTTGGCTGATAATCATGACCTGTACCTAGAGGAAGCTGCCTACCTGGATCTGTTTCAGTCAGGTTTCAGCCTTGGTACAGCACGAAGACGGCATTGGTCGTGTTGGTTGATGATCTCTGCGGGCCCGGGACAGGAGCTGTTCCTCTATCCTGGTCCTATTAGATCTCTCGGCGGCTTTCGATACCATCGACCATGGTATCCTACTGCGATGACTCAGGGGGTTGGGAATGGGGGGCACCATTTTGCGGTGGTTCTCCTCCTACCTGTCGGGTCGATCACAGTTTGTGTTGACTGGAGGACAGGGATAGATCCCAAGGCCCCTCACCTATGGGGTGCCCCAGGGGGTGGTTCTCTCACCCCTCCTGTTCAACATATATATGAAACTGCTGGGTGAGATCATCCATAGTTTTGGGGTACGGTATCATCAATATGCTGATGATACCCAACTTTTCATCTCTACCCCAAACCACCCCAATGATCCCCTTAATGTGATGTCCCAATGTCTGGAGGCTGTGCGGATCTGGATGGGGAGGAACAGGCTCAGATTCAATCCCTCCAAGACTGACTGGCTGTGGTTCCTGTCATCCCAATTTGTCCACCTGGTTCCAACTTTAGTGATAGAGGGAGATATTTTACCCCCCCTCAGAAAGGGCCCGCAATCTGGGAGTCCTCCTGGATACGCAACTTAGCTTAGAAGAACATCTGACAGTCGTGACCAGGGGGGCCTTTTACCAGATTCGCTTGGTACATCAATTGTGCCCCTTTCTGGATCGGGATGCCCTGTGCACAGTCACTCATGCCCTCGTCTTTTCTCGCCTGGACTACTGTAACGCTCTCTACATGGGGCTGCCCTTGAAGAGCACCTGGAGGCTTCAACTGGTCCAG